>PVJO010001855.1:0-103236 GCA_004026905.1 Hystrix cristata
ATAACAAACACCAAACAAGGGGTCATTTGGTGGAAATTTTTTGAGAGATAATGTAATGCAGAGTTAAGAACTGTGGCTTAATACTCATCACAATTTAAGTTTCAACTCTTAACTCTTGCAGGTTCTCTGGCTTCTGATGAATTATTTTAATTCTTCTGAGCCTCAGTCTCCTCATATGTAAAATACAAATAAGCCCTACCTCAATTACTTTCTGTGAGAACTGGAGATGAGACTAGATGTAAGATAAAGTGCTATTCACCTACAAGAGATCATATTCTTCAGCACTAGTTGTTTATAAAAATGTTTTTCTTAGTACATGTTTGTAGTACATAGTGTTTAAATTCTTTGTGGGGAATTGATACATGTACATAACAGGTCTTAATTCTTTTTTTTTATCCCCTTTTCCTTCCCTCTCTGCCTCTTCCATCTCTTGATTCTCTTCTCACTCTTTTTTTCTTGGTAGTTGTTTGCAATACATAATGTTCATACCTGGTGTGGAATTGGTATACATACAAAACACATCTTAATTCCTTTTTTAATTCCTTTTTCTCCCCTACTTTCCCCAAATGAGAAAGGGAACACTAGTAGTTTTGTCATCATCAATGTTGACCTATAATGAATGGCACCTCTTTGTGATTTAATTTCCTTCATGAGAAAATTATGAGATGGTCTGTGGTCTACGAAGTTTCTTCTTGTTTTAACATTCTATATGCATTTCTCCTTATGGTAATAGCGAGAATGTGTGGGATTGGCTGGGGTGGCTGTGTAGGCTGGACCTTCTAAAGTGAGAATCGAAGCCTTATATTCAAAGGGCTTCTCACTCACATCCTACTTGCCAGTGAACAGGATCACATCTCATATGGGGGCTGTGTGTATCTTTAGGGAAGGGGTGGTGTGATGATATAAAATGCGTTTCTGACAGTGCAGATGGAGAAATGCCACTCTCCATGAGTTTATGGTTCTAATGACTTTCTCTTCTGTTTGGCATATATCAACTCACAGCTATATTCTGATGCCTTTAAACTCTTATTCCAAAAAGGATAAGAAATCAAACCTGAGGATAAGTATTTTCTCACTTTCTATGTGCATTCTTTCAATATACCTTCCCCATACCTCAAAACACAATTCCTCGGCATTTCTCTCTTTTCTTGATGAAGGAGGTAGAAATGAGGATATGTTTTAATAAAGGTGGAAATGGAATCAACACATATTCTCAAACTGACTGCTAAAATGAAGTACTATTTAACATTAAACAGAATCTCCGAGAGTGCTGAAAGGGTGTAAAGATTTCTTCCAGTAGCATTAGTTATAAACATGAAGGTGTTGGTAGCTCTGTATTTCTTGTTTTAACCCCATGTCTTAAATAAAAGGAGGCAAAGTAGGTCATGTGATGGCAGAGGTTTGGCTTCTTCCCCAGGAAAGGTGGCAGTTCTGAAAAAAATAGTTTAAAAATTGCTTCTACTATTGAAGTGCTCGACTGAGAAAATGGTTCTTAAATATTTTAAAATGTAACTTCTCTGAAGATTTCCAGAAATGTAAAAGCTAAATGGAGAGGTCAAAAGAGTTTGATTTTCTTTGGAGATCATGGTACTCATGAGTACAAACTGTTCCCTGAGTTTTGAAACACAGATTATTTCACAGATTATAAAACTTCTTGTCCCCAAACTGCAAAGGCTTAAAATTATCTGTAGAAATAGTTGACATTCCTGGTCTAGATTCAGAGCTCACCCATCATTTTCTCCAGCCAATCACCTTTTCTGATCATATCCTTTTCTCCAATATAGGCATTCTGAGTGTTGGTCAGGCATGTCACCTATCATCTTGTCCAACTTTAAGCAATTTCATACCTCTTTGACTTTTATTCCTAGAATTCCCTCAGCTTGGAACTGTTTTTTTAGTTATTGACGTCTGTTTTATTCTTTAAGTTCTCACTGAAATGTCCCTTCCTCCACAAAATAGTTCTTTGACTCCCAAATGGAATATTAACTTCAAATTTTATATTTTGGTATTGCATTGCTTGTAACAGTAGTCAGTATTTCATTTGACTGGCTTACAAGTTGTGCAATATCTCTTTTTCTCTTTGATCATAAGTAACTTGCAGACAAAAATCTCATGTTATTCTGCTTCAAATTTCTTGACTTCTTGTAAGTGGTGGGTGCTTCATAAATATGTAGTGAATGGATGAATAGATCAATGGAAGGATAAATATGTTAGGTAATATCTGCAGTAGATGGAATAAACTGTGAATTGATTGTCTTCTCTGTAGTGTTACCTTTACTTTGATTTAAGATAATTGCTTGGCACTTTTGCATTGTGTATGTATGTGTATGCTGAATATCGGTTACTTTATTATTACTTTTTGTGTGTTTCACAGCTGATTATTTAAGAAAACAGTTCTTACTCTTTCAACGATAGTCTGATCAATCTGTGAATATCAAATGGCACTTACTCAACCCCAAATTTTGGCACATGATCCAAGCCTAACAGAGTGCTTCACTCACTGAAGTATAGGATTGGTTTAGGAGTAGAAACGAGATCCAAATTGAAACAAGACTTTAATACTTGTGTGGAGAGTTGTGACTCTGTTGTGAGAGTTATTAGCATAAAACTGATGTGAGCTAGAGCCACAATAGCCTTTGTTCCCCCTAAAGGTGAAAAATGTAGAGTTTAAAGATGGAAAGAGAAAAAATTGTGATAAATGGTGTTTAAATCATTAAATCTAGCTAAGCCTCTGAGTAAATAATCTCTTTATTTATTTTTCTACTTTAATTCAAATTCAATTACTGTTACTTGGAAACAAAAGAATTCTAATTAACATAAAAGTATCCAAATAAATTATTCCAATATTGTCACGTTTTCCAAAAATCCCAGTTGCATCTATGAAGATAATCAGTTACCTGGAAACTCAGTCAGCTTCTAGCATAAAAGAAAAAAAAAATTGGTTGAGAAATAAAGCAAAAATTTATACCTCCATACTTTCCCCTCAGCTTCTTCAAGTCCTTTCTTAAACATAACTTTATTTTTCCTTTCTCAAACTTCTCACTTCTTTATCTCTCCACTGCCACTCTGTAACTCAAGTCGTCATTCTGTCTCTTCCTCTGTAACTGCAGCTACACGTTTGATTCTCTGCCAAAGGCCAAGATGATCTTGCCGAAACAGTCTGTATCATATCAATTGTTTATTTGAAATACATTATCTTCTCTCCCATTACTCAGAATAAATTTCAAATTTCTTAGGTAAGCTTATAAATCTCTATTCTGTTTCTGTTTTAATCTCTTTCAACTTTCTCTTAGCCTTCCTTCTTTTAGCTGTATTGACTTTTAAAAAAATTCCTCGAACATGTCTTTCTTTTTCTTCATTCTATGACTTTGTGTATTCTGGGCTTCACTGTCCATTAAAATGGTTTTTGCTCATATTTAGTGGATTGAATAATGTCTCTGCAAAAGTCACATCCACCTGGAACCTCAGAATGACCTTATTTGGAAAAAGACTCTTTGCAGAATAGTGAGAATAGAGATAAGATTGTAGTGAATTAGGATGAGCACTAAATTCAATAAAAGTGTCCATATATAAGACAGAAAAGGACATACAAGAATGTGGCAAAAAAGACAAAATGAAGATGGAGGAAGAGACCAGAATGTTGCACTAATAAGTCTGGGAACACCAAGAATTTTCCACACCCCCGTAAGCTAGGAACGAGACATGCACTATTCTTCTCACAGGCTCCAGGAGAAACTTTGTGGACACCTTGATTTAAATTTCTGGTCTCTTGAGCTATGATACTATGTTTCCATTTTCTTAAAGCACTTAGTTTGTCATAGTAACCCTTGGGAACTGAAACAACTATCTTTATGTACTGTTGCATATAGTGATAGACTTAAAGCACTGGTTTCATGTCCACTTGATGTGTGGCCACAGGACCCACTGCATTGTGTCAAACATTCTGTTTGCTTGTCTTCTAGTGGGCTGTTACCAGACAGGCTGTCTTGCTCTCTGTTGTGTGCCTGGGACCTGTCATATGTCCGGTAAGTGCAAGTTTCCACAAACATGCTTAAATGATTTTCTGTATCTTATACTTTTCTGTCCTTTCGGCACCTAGTAAAATAGCTGATGCATAGCAAACGCTCGGGGAGTGTTGTTTCTTCAGTGATGGGTTCTGTCAATTGATTAGTGTTGTTAGCAGTGTTAGCGATGATGCCGTCCATTGATGGTGGCTGTCTCTGATCCTTGTCCCCAACAGAGTGTAGATTATAGCGTGCAGGAGGGCTCTGTTCATTTTTCTTGCCATTAAATCTTAACGTGCATAGCGACATCGGGACAAAAATATTTCAACCCCTCATTGTCCATTTAAGCAAAATAATTTTAATGATCAATTATTGGTAAGGTAAAAGCTGTTGGGAGAACTTAAGCAAGATAATGGGGGCGTAGAGCAGTGGGGTTCTAAGAAAATAAATTCCAGGAGAAACTCAAATGTGAGTAGACACCTATGGTTGTCACATGAGCTCAAATGTTAGTAGACATTTATGGCTGTCATATGAGCTGAGATTTTTCCAAATGTTACCTACCTTCTTAGAGATATGTGGGACCAGAAAACTAGATGATATAAAAACTAAATGGAAAAACAGATGGAGAAAAGACCCAAGTATACATATCCTGGGGGCACAAGCAAAAGGACGTGCAGTTGTGCCTCATGATGAACCAGCAGTCTACCAAAGTCACGAGGCTGGTCAACATCAACAGGGCAACTGGGAGAAAAATCTGAGAACTCTGCAGATGGAGAGGCAGTCACGTGCAGTGAGATATTCACATTGCAACATTTCCACTTGAGGGATATTTGGAAGCCAGTCAGACCTGAGATTTTCAGATTTTTTCTGAAATAAACTTTATTTATTTTCAGATTTTTCCTGAAATAAACTATACACACACGCGCACACACACACACACACACATTATATATATATATGTGTATATATATATAATGTGTGTGTGTGTGTGTGTGTGTGTGTATAGCATAGTATAATATATTTGCTGAGAGAGGAAAATGTCCTTTTTTATATTAGTAAGAAGGAAACATAGAGCATGTTAAAAGAGCACGTGCACTTTGGGGATGGAAAAATACAAGACAGTGTCTTATGTTTAGCAGGTGGAAGCAGGAGGAGTAAAGAGCCCCAAACATTGGCGCTCCAGGTGGGATACTGTGTGACTGAATGCACAGGATCTGTAGTCAGACTTGGTACAAATCTTGGATCTGTGGCTTGCTCACCTGTGTAACTGGGTAAGTCACTCCACTTCTGTGTATCTCAGAAGCATCATCTGTAAGATGGGGATGAACAGTGTACAAAATCCACAAGGCTGTGAGAGGAGTAAGAGGAATTACAGTGTTAGTGGTGTAGAATACTGCATCGCACACACGAAGACCTCCACAGATACGAACCCTTGTTTTTAATGTCTATTTACTATGGATTCAGGCATAAAAGTAGAAAGCTGAGAGAGCAATTTTCCTACTAGGCAAGTATTCAGACTCGAAGAACTCTGCCTCTCACGGGCCGGGTACCGTGGGTGATGGCTGAACTTCTCTAAGCCTTGCTTTCTGCTTTGTTAGAAAAGATGAGATACTAATGGGACTGCTCTCTTGAGGTTGTTGTGTCATGTAAAGTACTTACTTATTCTCCTGGCACATGGTATAAAATCTACATATGGGAACTGTTACCATGACAGACTGAGAACTCTTAATGTATCAGCTATGAAAACCAATTAAGTCAGCAAAATATATCAGGTTAGAGTCATACAAGTTTTCATTCCATGAGCCGCTAAAAGCAAAAGCCAATTTAATTCAGACTTTCAAAAATATTTTAAAAATCTAAAATGAACTAACCAACCAAACAACAGCAAAAAATTAAGAAAATACCTGCCAAAATAAGATTGAATTTTTTGAGGTAAGGAGTCTTCCGGGATGTGTGTGTGTGTGTGTGTCTATATGTACCAAAGTGATACAAGATTTACCTTCATCTGATCTTATTTGGAGATGGAAACAAAGCTGAGATTGGCCATGTACCTTTGATACCCAGAATTAATTCTATGGATGAAGTCATATGCTAGTACAGTCACTGGAAGCCTGTAAAGATTTTAAAATGTTAAGAGGGGAGTAAGGAGATAAAAAGATGATTAAAATGTACCATAAAATTCAGATTTTGTTTAGATTTGAACACTAATTTGCATCATCTGAGGGCTGAGCTCTAACCATTAAGGCAAGAAGTTGTTGCTACAGATATCCTCTTGAAGTGGCTTACAAAGCTGTGCTACATGTAAAGGATAAGTAACGATAACTGTTGTTTAAAGAAGTAAGTGTGCCCATAGAAGGGGGAGGACACTGCCCTGAACGTAGTCTTCCGTTTAATCCTTATATTAAGGCCATAATGTAGGTAACATATTTGTGATTTAAGATTATACATTTGTATTCAGACAGGATGTGGTTCCAGTCCTACCTCTGTCGCCTTCTACTTATGTGAATCAAGGCACAGTAAACCTCCATGTTTTTATGTGTAAATTGGGGCCAACAAAACTGCCTTCCTAGTTTCCTTTGAGGATTTTCTTAAACAATGAAAGTGAAGGCCCTGGCAAAAGTCATGGCACATGATGATTGGTCAATACGAAATTATTACTCTTCCTATTATTTTTTATGCAAAGGAGGAATTTAAGTCCTAGGAGAAGACAAAAACTGTCTAAAACCTGAAATGCTAATCAAGGAGAATTTGGCATAGTGGAGTGAAATCCATGTTACTCATATGCGCTGCCAGTTTCTCAGTCTCCACCCACAAGCCAGGCTTATGGGGAATACCTTCAAGGGCTCAGACACGTGTCCACCCACCATCACGCTTAACATTCTCCTTCCTGGAGTAATACAAGAGTTACTGCCACGTGTGGTAATTTCTAAGTAGCAAGCCTTGTGCAAAAAAAAAAAAAAATCTATAACCACTGGCAGAACAGAATACATATGAGCTTCTCACTGTCTAATGCAAGTTAGAAGGTTGGAAAATG
Organism: Hystrix cristata; assembly: GCA_004026905.1. Lineage (NCBI taxonomy): Eukaryota > Metazoa > Chordata > Mammalia > Rodentia > Hystricidae > Hystrix > Hystrix cristata. Next base: position 7,039 of record PVJO010001855.1, read on the forward strand.
TTGATGCTGGAGAGAGACTATATTTTACGAAACCATCCGGTGACCTATGTAGTTCTGTATTCAATAGCAGATGAGAAAAGAAAATAGATTGGAGACTCTATTGGAGATTGTTATGGGCCAGGCCTCAAAATGATACTTACTTTCACCTACTTCTACTGTCCATACTCAGTCCCACAGCAAAGCTTATTTGCAAGAAAAGATGGAAACTGTGGTATCAAGCTGAGTGCCCAAGTAACAGGAGATACACAAATTGCTTGTATCTTGATCTTCCCCCTCTCCAGGCACCATTCACACACACATGGAAATGCACATTGTCCTTGACAAGGAGACACTACAACTTACAGTGTTAATAAGGCATACACACACACACACACACACACACACACACACACAAAACACACACACACACGAAACAGCTCAATACTTATTTTTCATCTGAACACAAATTACTAAACATTTTAAGGGAAGAGAAGTATGTATCAATTTCCAAGGTAAGTAGTTTTTCATCCATTGGCTCTGTTTGTAGGTACCTTAGCTGAAGTAAATAAGTAGAAAATGTATAAGGATTTAAGTAAAAGAATGGTAATTACAGCACTATTGGAATAGGGAAATTGCAGGTTAAAATGTACATCAATAAAGGGTTGAATAGATTATGGTGCACTTATGAAATGTGGCACTCTATAGCTTTTAAAAGTAAAACAGTAAAAGTATTTTCACATACAATGGCAGTTAATATAAGCTGAAAAATGACAAATATAATGTTCTATACATTCATCAGAAGCACAACACGAAGGCTATTCTGTAAAACTGAATAACACAATTGTTCTGGCAATATCTGTATCTACATGTCTATACCTATATTTACATGTAACTTTTCCCATTCTTGCCAGTAAATAGTGCTTTATAAATCCAGGGAACAAATATAGTCACATCTCATTTTTTTACCCAATTCATTATTTAAATTTCTATATATTTAAATTGCAGAAAATTCAGAATCTCTTTCATGATGCTTTCATCCTATGACTAGTCCAAGAAGATCCAAAGCATTGTGTGATGCAGATGTGGGGAAGTGTGGAGAAAGAAGGGATGGACGAGTTTGACTTCCACTCTCTAGGGGAAGTAAATCAGGGCTTACTGCCTCCTACTAGCATTACCAAAACAGCTGCTGACCGTTTGAAAGATGGTATTAGTCTTCAACCAATCTGGCATTCTGCACAGCCCACCACCATGAAGACCTGGAAAGATACCCTCTTGCCTCACAGGGGTTCTCCCAGATGGTCAGCTTTTCTCTAAAATCTCAGAAAGTATTGGATTGTACTACCGGTCCTTCACTAGAGATATTATTAATTCTCTGAGGGATTGTTCTCTGCATACTCCGAGGCATTTTGTCCAGTAAAAGAATGTTTTGTAATGGATTTTGAGGTATATTCACATGCACCCTTCCTGGATGATAAGAATGAAGAAATTCCAACAATGATTTGGGACTCTGTGACGCTGCAGGTGTGTGGACCCAGAGAGACTGAATGCAGATACAGGTTTGGGTTAGGAACTTATGGGGACAAAGATATTATTGTTTCCCTATTCCTCATAGAATCTGAAAGTGCTTGCACATAGTAGGTTTTCAATGGCTATTTGTTAAATTGATCTGAATTACATTATTAATTAGAAATGAACCTAATTCTTCCAGAACCTACGGTACATCAGAATTTTCATTTTAAATTAATTTTCAAAATATTTCAAACTTGGAAATTAAGGACAACTCTAAGAATATGTGGCACTCTTTAATGTACTTAGAGCCATATAAATAGAAAGGTTTCCCATCGGCTTTAGGTTAAAAAAAAGAAATCCTTTCTTAGCAAGCAATCCACCGTGAGCTGTGAAGAATGAGAATGTGATTTGGGGAAGGCTCCAGTGAGATGGAAAGATGCTCAGGTAGCTGTGTAAATAGATTCTGCTTGACAATCTTCCCCACATGGGAGAGCTGCCTTCGAAGCACATTATTGTGTTATCAAACCCAGAAGAAGTGTGACTGAAGCAAGACAGATTTGAAAGCCCTCTGGTTTGAACATGATGAAGTATCCCTCGGTAATCTGCTTCTGACGGAAGTTTTAGGGGATCCTAAGCCTTCCTTTGAGTCCTGGATGAGGGAGGCAGAGCTGGTCTTCAGAGTCCGCTGGCCACATTCCCAGCTCACTGTGGACTGGGACAAATACTCTGCCCTACTACTGTTTTGAGGCTGTGAGTTGATGTTCCCCTACTGATTTAAATATTTTAAAAAATGAAATATGAGCTCTTTTTCATACACAAATGGATACTTGCATTGTCAGAATAGAAAAGTAGTGTTATCAAAAGATGAAAATAAAAGTCTCCCAAATCTCCCAGGTACACACGCATACATTTGTTTTTGTGGACATGCTGCACAGTAGAACTTTATGTATTAATATAGGATTTATATATATGCGTATAATATCCACATACACATTTCGGTCTTCAATGTTATCTTGATAACTAAAAAGTATACTGTAAACAATTTGGCTTCTTTCCTATTTTTTAATATTTAGTTTGATTTCAATTAGTCAGGGGATTCATGACAAAGAACCAAGGACGACTCTGAACTGAAGGAAGATGAGAGCGACCAAATAAACAGTTGGGACGTGGAGGGAAGGCATTGCCTCAAAATTTCTAAATCTCACTCATCGTGAAGCACCAGCTCTTTTTAAGTTACTTGTTTTTCATCTCTAATCAGTTAGTTCAAGTTTCAATAAGATTCTGAAGGATAGTCTCAACATTCTAAAACTGCATTTTGAAAGACTTAAAATATTTCTATGTCTGTGTCTCTAACATTGAAAAATAACTGGACTCGCGAACATGCAATATTTGGGATATGGAGTCCAATTCAGACAGACTGCTGTTTTAGGTGAATTTATCCTCTATTTGGGGGAAAATAAATTCTATTTGTAAAACTCATGCGTCTTTTAGGAACTTCTCTTATGGGAAACTTTTTGTTTCTATTGTCTTAATATTTCAAACACTCAATCTTTGGCTCCTAAAAAATCTTAGACAAATTACTACAATAGTTTTGGAAGTCAAAAGATTTGGTTAATTCTATCCTCTCACAGAACTGGGCAGACATTAGTTACCTTGAATTTTTTTTAGAAGTACAAGTAGGGGGAAGCACAATTAAGTGGGCTTTCAATAAGGTTTTATTAGTTTTCATCTCTCTGTGTGCTGTATTACCAAAAGCACTTCCTTTGACCTTTTGTGTTTCTGATTTAGGATGCTAATGTTACTCACCAGGTAACTTTACCAGCTGTGCTATCTGCATTCTTATGTGTACATTTTTTTTTTTTTTGGTGGTGCCAGGGATCGAACTCAGGCCCTTGTGCTTACAAGGCAAGCACTCTAATCACTGAGCTAAATCCCCCTTATGTGTACATTTTGAATTGTGTGAAACAAGTTCCCCAACTGAATGAGAACCAGAAAAGCCAGTTTCTCTCTCTGATATCTCCTATAGTTGCAATTTTAACAGGATGGTACGGATACCTCAGTGGTTACTTCCTATTCGCTTTCTTTTAATGATGATACTAAGTAAATGTTGACATGGTAAGTATATTCAGATGTATGAGATGGTTCAGCATAACAGGTAGGTGATTTGATGTAGTAGAAAATTTCTTGTTTTCCAAAGGTCTGAGTCAAGTCCTGGGTCTGTGAATTCAGATATGGGATCCTAGGGTAGACTTTTAACCTCTTTCACAATGGGTTTCCTTATCTACAAAGAGGAAAGCACAGTGTTTTCCTGAATGTGGGGGGATAAGAATGAGGAAATAATGAACGGATATATTAATTGTATCAAAATTTGTGGGCTTAAATTAAAATCAGTATTTTTATTAAGAAAAAGATTTTAAAAATTAATCATCTAGGCATGTATTTTAAGGATATAGATAATGATGAGAAAATTAAATACAAATTAGTTGAGGAAAGGAAAACAAAAGAATGAGAGATAAAATCACTGAAGTAGAAAATAGATAAAATACAGAATATGATCATCTGAAGTTGATACGTTGAAAAGATTAACATAATTAACAAAAGATTAGATAGTTAAGTCAAAAAGAAAGAAAATACAAATTCACCATATCAGTAATGAATGAGGTGACAGTTTTTGATGAAGTCATTAAAAATTTAACAAGCAAAGGTAAGAAACAACTTTATGACAATAAATTTGTCCATATAAACGAAAGACACAAAATCATGAAATTCACTACCTGGAAATATTAATATGAGAAGAATTTTAAAAATGGTTAATCCTATAAATAACTTTTAAAACCACTTAATTTATAGTTGAAATGTTTACTATTTTATTACTGTATTGTTTTGACATCTGTGTTAAAAATCAATGGGCCATAACTGGATTTATTTCTGGAGTCTGAATTTTATTCCACTGATCTATGTATCTATCTTTGTGCCAGTATCATGTTTTCTTGATTACTGTTGCTTTGGAGTAAGTTTTCAAAATGAGAGGTATAAATCCATGTTTTTCTCATTTGAAGATTGTTTGGGGGCTAGTGATGCAACTCAGTGGTAGAGCATTGTGCACCTTTTATTACATCTCGTATTGGCTAGAATCTCTAGCTCAGTATTGCAGAGGAACGCCCAGGGCAGACACAAGTGTCTCATTCCTGAGGGAAAGAAGAATAAACACTCAGTTTTTTGACATATAGTATAATATTCGATTATGCATTTACAGTTTTTATCAGGTTAAGGAAGTTCCTTCTATTTCTAGTTTGCTAAATCTAACAAACAAAGTTTTGATTTGACAGATGCTCAGTAGACACAGAAGAGTGTCTCTTGAGATGATCGTGTGGTTTTGTGCTGTGTTCTATTAATACAGTATGTTACAATGGTTAGTGTTTTATATGTTGAACTAACCTTGCATTTCTAAGGGTAAGCACAATTATATCACCTTGTGTAACACCTTCAGTATGTTGCTGAGCTCAGTTTTCTATCATTTTGTTTACGATTTTTGTGATTTTTTTTTTTGGTGGGTATTATGGTTTATACTTACAATGTCTCCCAAATGTTTCATGTTCAGAGATAGGGTTTGGCTGAGAGGGAGGTGACTTGGAAGGGTATATTCTCATCTCCAGCTCCTTCCCCCCTCTCTATTTCCTGGTTACTATGCAGTGAAGAGTTCTCCCCTGCCGTGCCCTTTCACTATGCTGTTTCTGTCTTGGAGCCAGCCAGTCATGAACTGAACTGTGAGCCAAAATAAACCTCTCCTTTTTAAGTTTGGGGTGTCAAGTTTTTGTCCCACTGATAGGAAGTAATTAAGATAGATATTGGTACCAGAGAAGTGGGGTCATTGCTGTGACTCTGCATGACCATGTGGTTCAGAAGCCTTTGAAACTGGCTCAAAGGAGTTGTTTGGGAAGGTTAGGAGATGCTATCTAGGGAAGTCTTAGAACAGCAGTGGCAAATCTCTGGCACACGTGTTATTGTGTCTTTAAGACAAAAGATGTTAATGTAGGAGTTATTTTTTCTAAACTAAAACTTCAGTATTCAGATTTAATTGCAGTGTTGGTATTTTGCAATAAGTAAATGGGTTTTGGGTCACAGTTCTGCATTTGGTGTCTAAAAGGTTTGTCATTACTGCCCTAGAATGCTGTAAACTGAGACTGACAGAGAAAATCAGATTGCTGATAGGAATGTAAGCAGGAAAGGCCAGACTCAGGAGGTTTCAATTGGAAACAAAAAATCCACTGGCAGTGGAATAGAGGCCATGCGTGTTACAACATGGCAAAAATATGTCTTCATTTTGCCCATGTCTTAATCCTTTGTAGAATGTCGAGATTCAGGGCAGTGAATGAATGAATCTAGCAGAGGAAATTTCAAATCATCACAATATTCAGGCTGTAGCATGAGTACTACTTGACGGTTTCATCCAGATCACCAATGAGAATCAGGAGCAAACAGCAAAGCTGAATGATTTGAAATTATTTGAAGTTTTATCAGAAAGGAGGTGCCTACAAATTTGTGGCCGAGATGACCACTGATTGTTGAAAAGTTTAGCATTAAAAAGAAGTACAGTGACATGAAGGAAGATGGCTGAAAGTCTTTATAAGAAGAGAGCTCATGTGCCCCCTGCTCAATACCACGTAGGGAATTGATATCCTGGGATTCATTTCACCTTCTCAGCTATCTAAGCACTTAGAGATCCCTGCAGACATAATTCAAGGGGTCTCAACTACCTGCTTGAACAGGCAGCAGACCTCGAAGTCATCCACTTGGTGCTAGTTTCACAGGTATGCAGAATGCAAGAGTTGTTGAGTCATGGAGGCTTCCACCCTGATTTCAGAGGAAGTCATGGGGGGCCAGGCAGTTTGTCCCTTCTAGGGCAATGCAGGCAGTTGTGAGAGTGAAGCTGAATGTGCAGGGGAGACTTCAAGAAGTCAGACATGCCAGGAACATGTAACATATACTAAGGATAATTGTAGATAATAAGTGAAATTAGTCTAAGAGGGAGGTCATATGAGCTGCAGCCAGCAAGGTCATACTGGCTGGTGCTGCCCAAACCTTTTGGAGTTCACCTCTCACCACAACCTGCCACAGGTGCTGGACATGAAGCTACAGGATTTCATGTTTACCTTGCTGGGTTTTGTTCTTACTTTGGTCCAGTTAATCTCTATCCGTCTATGATCCTTTCTGGAATAGGAATATTTCTGCTATACCATTGCATGTTGGAAATGTTTAATTTTATTTTTGCTTTTGACACTGTCTCACAGCTGAGAGTCTGCTTTGAGTCTCAGAGGAAATTTTGCCCTTGGACCTCACAGCAATGCTGGAATTTAAAACTATGGCAACTCCTAGAGATGAATTAAATACATTTTGCATAATGAGATAGACAAGCTTTTTGGAGGGGGAATGTTCTGATTTAGTTCTCAAATATCTCCCCAACGTCTTATGTTCAAAGGTAGGACTTGATCAGAGGACATGTGCCTTCTAAGGGACTTTAATCACTGTTTTCACCCCTTTCTCTCTGCTTCCTGGCTGACATGCTGTGAACAGTTTTCCTCTGCTTTTTCTTTCTGTCATGCCATTTCCATCTTGGAGTTAGTGAACCATGGACTGAAAGCATGAGCAAAAATGAACCTGTCCTTTAAATTGTAGTGTATGATATTTTGTCCCAGTGATGGGAAAGTGACTAATGTAAGTGAGTCTTTATTTTTAAAGCTTTTTTTTTTTCCACTTCTTGTGATCAAGGTAGTTATTGAATGATTGGTAAATGTTTCCTTTTTTGTACTTTGGAAGATTTTATTAAGGTTTGGTTCTGAATCTGCTTTAAACATTCAGCAGATTTCACCAGTAAAGCCATCTAGGCCTGAATTTTTCTTTGTGGAAAATTTCAGATTACTAACTTAATTTCTTCACTTGTTATACATCTATTTGTATTTTTTATTTCTTCTTCAGTCATCCATGGTACTTCTTTCTTCCTAGTAATTTACCAATTTTGTCTAGGTTATCTAATTTGGTTGCATATAATTGTTCATAACATTTTTATAAGTATTTCTGTAAGATTGGTAGTAGTGTCACTTGCTTCTTTTTTATTTTTATTTTCCCCATTTCTTCTTTTCTCTTGTAAGTCTAGGTAATAGGTGGTCAATTTCGTTGATCTTTTCAGATCTTTTCAAAGAGCCAACTTTTGATTTCATAAGATTTTCTACATTATTTCTATCTTTGGCATTTCATTAATTTACACATTTATCTTTTATGCTTGTTCTTCCATTTCTAATTACTTAAGTGGAATGTTAGGTTGTTGATTTTTTCAAAACAGCTATTTGCAGCTATAAATTTCTCTAGTAAACACTGCATAGGCTGAATTCCATAAGTTTTGGTTTATTGTACTTTTGTTTTCTTTCATCTCAAAGTATTTTAAAAAATTTCTCTAGTGATTTTTTTTTTCACAATGCAGTTGTTACTTAGTGGTATATAATTTAATTTCCAAACATCTGTGAACGCCACAAATTTTATTTTCTTATTGATTTCGACTCTAACCCATTGTAGTCAAAGGAAACACTATGAAACTGCAGTTCTTTCTAATTTAGTGGAAGTTATTTTATGGACGATCTTGTATACTACTACTCCATATGATCTAGAGAAGAAAGTATATTCTGCTGTTGTTTGATAGTATCTGTTAGATATTTGTTTCTATATGCTTTTTATTTCCTTTAGTGATTGCTATATGGATTACTATACACATACCTAATCTTTTACAATCTACTTAACATTATTATTTGTACCATTTTATATGAAACAGAAATCTTTCAGAGAAAGTCTTTTTTATCCATTCTTGCTGAAATATCTGCTGTGTCATTTTCATTACATTGACATAGCTTCAAGATTACAGGAAACTATGTTATGATTTTTGCTTTAAACAAATATATGTATTTCAAGGTATTTAAAAGGATAAGTATCTTTTAAACTGAGATATTTAAGTTTTTTGTTATTCTTTCCTGGTAAAAGATTCAGTTTTTCTTCGTTACCTTTTCCTCATAGCATAAAGAAGTTACTTTATATTTTCTTGCTGTTAACAACTTCTCTCAGTTTTTCTTCGACTGAGAATATATATCCTTTGCCTGCATTCCTGAAGAATGTTTTTGTTGGATATAGAATTCTATATTGATAGCTACTTTAATTCTGCTCTTGACAACTTTTTCGTCTATTTCTGTCTCTGTAAAGGCTGTGCATCAGCCATCATTACAAACAATGAATAAGCAAGTCACATACTGGGAAAAAAAGCCTTTCACACTACTGATTACTGAGAATAGACTTTTTCAGGTTATATAAATTTTAGTAAACCAGCAAGAAAAATACAAGTAAAATAAAACTTTGTGATTGTTTTGAATATATTCTTTACAAATACATTGTTCAAATAACTAATAAGTAAATGAAGGTATTTACCATCATTAATCATCTCTGAAATGAAAATAAAACCAAACAAGATACCATTACCCACACAGTACAATTGCTGACTGACAAAATTAAATATTGGCAATGAAGTGCAATATAACTCTTGTACTTTATGATAGAACTATAAAACTGTACACCCAGTGTGGAAAACTGTTATTTTCTTATACAGTTCAATATACATTTGCTTTGTGACATTTGACTGCACTGGAAATAAAAACACGTGCTCACATATGGACTGTGGGAAAAGTATTGTTGTAGCTTTGTTGATAAAGCCACAAAGTGGAAACCAAACAAGTATTTATCAGCAGGAAATGATGTATCGAATCATAATATATTAATGAAATGGAAAATTATTAAACTATTGATATAATAACAATATTCTGGAAAACATAATGCTGTGAATTCTTTTCTTCAAACATAAAGAGTGTTTATAATTACACTTGTGTGAGGTTCTAGATATGGTAAAACTAATGTATGGTAATAGATATTAGAAACTGTTGTCTTTGTAATGGGACTTAAAGAGGGGAGAAATTTTAAAACAGTGTGAGTTACATGGTTATATACTTCTTATTTTATTTAAATCCATACTTCAGTTTTAAGTAGCAAGCAAAAGGCCCGAAAAGCAACCAGAAACTTGGTAAAAATTTTTAAAGGCTGATAAGGTTTAATTTAGCAATATCTGAGGTTAAACCAAGGGAAGACTTATTCTGAAAATAAACCCTTCACTTGGAAATCCCAAAATATCTACCTGAGTTACTTCAAAGTAAGTTATAACAGGTTTGTTTCTTCAAATAATGGCATGTTCATGTTCCCTTAACAAACTCTGGTCCAAATAGGTTCCATCGCACTCACAGAATACCACAATTTCAGCTGGAAAAGAACCTCTAGTTTTTACTTGCAAGTACAAGAAAAAAAGGATAAATTATTAGAAAAAGTTTCTGTACAACCTGCTAAGCTTTTCATTAATACAAATATTCTCAAATGTGTTCAGTAAGTTTAGAATGCAGACATAGAATAAATGGATGTATTTATTAAAGAAATATAAATCTAAAAAGAAGCATTTGCCATTTCAAGTTTACTTATAACTCAGGGTTCAAATTGTTTGATTAGTATCTATCAAGCATGTATTTAATATATTTTATTAGATGGATATTTTATGTATAAAGCCATAGATAAAATATAAATTATTTATATATTATTTATAGATAATATAAAACATTTATGTGTGATGAAAATAAGGGGCATATTTAAATTTTAAAAATTGTCACAGTGAAAGACACACTGCCATTAATTCCCCTCAAAGGACTCCCCTTTCTTTGAACACTCTTTTCCATCGTTTTTGCTAATTTTGGAAGCAATTCTGAAAGTCCTTTCATGGCTACCTTGGTGTCTGGATTTGATTCGAAAGGTTTACCTTCCATGGTCATTTTGACTTTGTGGAACTTCCAGAAGTCACATGGTGCCAGATCTAGTGAATAAGATGGCTGAGGACACACTGTAATTTTTACAATGTTTTTACAAGCCTGTCTTTCCATTAGAGATCACTTGGCAGCAGCATTGAGCACACTGTTGATGGTCAACAACAGTTGACCTGTAGACACTTTTGAAAGGTGACTTTCAGAACTTCTCCAGAAACTGACAAGAATGGTGGGATAAGTATGTTCAAAGTAAGGGAGAGCATTTTGAGGGTTATTCATTTCAATGTGTCTTTTAATGTATTGTATTTAAAATATTTAAATTTTAAATTTGTTTTGATCATATATTTTACAGATAAACTCAGATTACAGTTATACATATTCAAAGAGAATGAGGCAGAGTGGCATTATACAATAGTAGTATGGAGACTTCTACATACATTAACTTAATAACATTCCATTTCTGTCCTCCTGCTTTATTATTTTTTTATATTTATTTATTTATTTATTTATTTATTTATTTATTTATTTATTTATTTATTTTTGGTGCTGGGGATCGAACTCAGGGCCTTGTGCTTGCTAGGCAAGCACTCCAACCACTGAGCTAAATCCCCAGCCCATCCTGGTTTACTTTCTAGCCACTTTCAACCTCTTGTTTTGTGTCCACTCGATTTCCTACTTGCTCCAACCATGATACAAGAATAGCTTTTTTGACAGAAATGGATGGCAATCATTTGGCTCTATATAATGGATCCTTTCCATTATATAGAGCCAAACCATTATGTTTTTGGTTTCCTTAATTCTAGTGTTTTATGATTTCCCCCATTTTTCCAGAATGCTTTTCCTAACTCCTTCTTGGGTACATCTGCCTCTACCTAACTTTTAATATTGGTGCTGTTCAAACCTAGGTTCTAAATTCCGTGCTGTTCTCCTTCTATAGTCTCTCCTTGAGAAACATCAACCTCCTATCATCTCTCAAGTTCACATGTCTTTCTAGATAATCCCCTGAGGGCCAGATATACATATCCAGCTTCCTACTCAAATTTCCACCTGAATATCTCGCATATGTCCTACTCTGACAGCATTCACAGCTTTGCTCACAATCTTTGTGATAGCAGCATATCAGCCGACTCCTTCGTTCAGTGCCTGTCACATCGCCCGACGCCTTCCAAGACTTCTCCTTGTTCCACTGCGTAAACCTCACAAATCTCTTTGATGCCACTGGACCTTTTTTCCTCTTAATTCTATACTAATTTGTATTTATTAAAACTTTAAATTTTCAACAAAATGCTAACAAATACGCCTTTTAACTTTCCAATCTAGTCCTGTTCCTTTCAGTCATTTATGGAATACACCACCCCTTTTTTATCCATCTTAGCACAAGTGCTTTAGAGTAATAAATTTTGAAATTCCTTTTTATGTCCCTCTCCCCAGTTAGAACACCAGTTTAATGAAGAAGGTATAATGTCTGTTTTTGTTCTACTCTATTTCCCAGTTTTTAGTTCGATAATTGGAACACGGTATGTGTCATTACATGTTTTTTAAGTACTTTGCTGTTCCCTCTAATTAACACCTTTCTCTACTCTTTTCCCTGGTTCCCGGCACTGAATCAGTCCTTCTGTTCTTCTGTGAATGATCTCACAGAGCACTGATGTCTTGATGTCCCCAGATACCTATTTCGTGCTCTTTTGGCTCTTGGGCATTTTCATTCTATAGAAAATATTGCATAATACAATTTTTGTTTTTCTGGGTACCTAGATTCCTCACCTATGAAATCACTGTGGATAACAATGGTGTCTCCTGGTACATATTCTTGGGAATTCGCCATAGTAACAACTCAATGAATGTTTGTGAAATGAACATATGAGTTAATAAATTGATATGACGTTATTTCATTTTATAGGTAAATAGGATGAAGGTAATCAGATTATTTTCCCAGTACTTGACATTAGAATCTAATATCTTTTCACTTTTCACCTATCTCAATCCTTCTTTGTGACCCCAGACAGTGAGATTCTAAGAAACCCCTAAGTTTCTTGGCTCCTAGAATCGCCCTTATCCAACCTCTTCTTAGATGGTCATAGAAAATGAAATTAACAGACTCAAGTTTCCCTTATTACTTTCTCTCACCTTTTAACACTTTGGGTAGAAAAGCTAGTACTATTTCGGGGACTAAAAGTAGGATGTAAAAGGAACAGAGTAAAAAATAGTCTTGCATAATGTGCTGATGGAAGAGCAAGCCTGGCATAATTGAGAACAGCCTGGTTTTTAACATGCTTCAAGTCTCCATGAATCAGAAGGCATTTGCACTTGCATGAGTGAAATGTCAGGGAACGATTTTGAAAGAACCCATTTGAGGGCAAAATGTTTCTGCATCTGAAATCCAGTTTAACTGAGTAAACTACGAGTAGTCATAAAGGCTGAGAGGTTTTCATTTCCATAATTTCATCAATTTTTTAAAGGAGTAGAAAAACCCAAGCTTATAAATTAGGACACATACAGCTCAGCGAGAAATACATTTTAAATAGTAGTTCTAACTGGCCTGACCAAAAAAATTGACAGCTATGTGGGAGGCATTCCATGAAATCTTACCCAGCCACTAGGCCAGATAATTCCAACATTCCTGGAATTATGGATGTTGTGTGGAAGTCAAACACTGAGGTAAGCCCCTTTTGCTTGATTCATGAGAGCACCAAATATCTGGTTAACTCATTGAATTAATTCAATGAATGTTTATTGAGCATCTTCTATATGCTCAGGAATTTTTCTAAAAACTAGATAAACAGCAATGAACAAACCATACAAAAGTCTCTCATATCATAAATATGAGCTTTCTAGTAGAGGAAATCTGACTATAAAGAAGTAGTGAAGAAGTAAAAAGTTTTTGATCTTCGTCAGTAAGAAAAACACAAAGCAGGGAGTTGTAATATAAAGTCTTTTAACAGAGAATAGACTGAATATACTTTCAAGTAACATGATCAGAAAAGGTGACTGGTGGCATCAAATATCACAGAGACATTTGAGCAAAGAACAGAAGGAAATGAACTAGCGAAAAGTACATCATATGAACTATAAACCAGACAAATTGGAGGAGATGCTACAAAATAACAGGCTAGTGCTTTCCAATCTCAAAGTCTTAGAAAGACTGAGAAAGTTGCAGAATGGTAAAGACTAAGGCGATGCGGCAGCTAAATGTAATGTGGTAGCCTAGACTGCATCCTTAACAGAAAACAAGGCCTTAATGAGTAAACTGGTGATAGTCAAAATGTCTGCAGTTCATGCATAATAGTATGTCAACAATAATATCAAAACCATAGTATCAGGGTTTTATAAGATATTAAGTGAAGCTAATTGAACGGCATACAGAGACACAATACTATTTTTGGAATATTTCTGTAACTCTACAATTATCTGGGAATAATAAGTAAAATTAATTATACCTATTAGAGGAGACTTTGAAAGAGAAGAAGTAGCTAATACCAAGGTCTGTATTATACTAGGAAAGGCTCAAGGCCATGGAAGGAGCAGAGATCACAGAGTATCTCATGCCACTGTAAGGACGTTGGCTTCCTGTGGACATTGCAAGGACTTTGAGTAACATGGAAGGTGAGAGTTTGTGAGCAAAGGAATGGCATAATCTGAAATTTTAAAGGAGGTGTTCTGGCTGCTTTGTGAAGAGTGGGTAACCAGGGGAGAAATGATAGTGGCTTGGGCTGGGGTATAGCAGTGGAGATAAGTTTGTCATCGCATTCCTTCAATTCTGTCAAACTGAAGGCAAGTCAAAAAATTCTCAGTAAAGGAAAAAATCTGTTACTCTTTCCTACTCTATGTCTTACCATTAGTAACTTCTTCCATCCTAATCACCTACCCCTCACCCTAAATTTCTGCCTCTGTAAGCTGACAGTGAGATTTTACATAAATGAGGTTTCTGTAGGTTTCTTCCAGTTCTAAGAAGATAAGGCTTCCATACTCACGATGTATCTTTTCATCTTCTGATGGAGAAAATTAGTATGATTGATTCTTCTACTTTAAGTCATTAAGAACCTGATATGTCCCCCTCTAAGAGGCTACCAAAAGAGGAGCAATATACTCTCAGAGGAATAAATGATTAATATTGTTCTGGTACATCAAAAGAAAGATTTGAGTGGAAGGGTTTCCTGCCCCTCTTCCCCACTCCCATTTCCATAGACTGTCCATAAGTTTATTCAGTGGAGTGTGCTCCATTCAGAAACATTGGTATCGCCCTTAGGATCCACCACAGGGGCTAAGTGGAGGACTTGCTTCTCCCTGGTGACCCCTGAAGTGACTGTATGGAGGGCTACCAAGACCTGGCCTTTTCTCCCCAAACGGAGTTTCCAGAATGGTCACACTTGCCCAGGAGCTTCCCTTTGCGCTCCTCAGAACTACCATATCTTCTTATAGTCTGAGGCAATCCCTGTTCATTCTTGTTTCCTCTTGCCTTGTATTTTCTGGGTATCACACACACACATATATTTTAGTCTTTCTGTTCAATCCTACCTCCTTCCACTTTTAGCTTTCTCTAAAGTACACGCCAGTATGCCAATCATACCTTTATTCTGGTTCAATGAGTGTTTCCTGGAAAACCTATCTACATATCCATTTACCCTTAAAATCAATCTTATGTCTGACTGATCTGCCTTTTCCACAATTTTACCCTTAGCATACTGCATAATTTGTGGCACACAGGTGATGAGTATTTGTTCATGAAATCAACAGTCATAGACCCAGCTTTCCCACAGGTGTTCTGTGTGAGAAAATAGTCTCATCAGAGAGCAGCACCTGTGTGCTTCTCACACTGTCTAGAGGAGAGCAAGCTAACACTTGCACACCCCCAGACACACAATCTGATTTGACAATAGATTGAACGCACCAGTAACCACATGGACTTGCTTTCCTGAGAAGACAAATTTGGCAACAGTGACACTGTTGCGGGGATGGCTGCAGACCAGACCCTGCTGAGCTGGATAGTGATAAAACAGAAAAGTCATGACCAAGCCTTCTATGGCCGAGGTTAGCAAGTTTACTGAAAAGGACTGTATCATAAATATATTAGGCTTTGTTGGCTACATACAGTTTATCCTTTTCTGCTAGTTTTTACAACACTTTAAAAATATAAAGTCTATTCTTAGCTTAAAGGCCATGAAAAGAGTGATACGGCCCAGACTTGGCTGTTAGGCTGCAGCTTGATGACTCCTGTTCCAAATGAGAATTCTTTGTGACTATAAAATTATCTGGGTGAGCACAACAACGAATAGATGTTGTGTCCTCTCTACATTCAAATAAAACTCCAGGCTCCAGATATACTATATCCTGAGTTGACTCGACTCTGGCTTGTAGTATGTAGCTCTTCTACCTAAATTCAGCCTACCTCACTAGTCTCAGAAGTTGCTCCTTGGGAACATCGCAAAAATACCTTTGTGGTTAATTGGATAAGAACCACACCCATTCCAATCTTGAGAACTCTTCCATGAATTTACCCCTGGTATCTCCATTCTACACAGCCTACTCTTTTCTTTCTTTCTCCCTGTCTTTCTCTCTTCAATAATGCTTTTTTTAATCAAAAAAGTTTGACATTTCTGTGTGAACGAGAAAGTACTGTAAGAGAGAGGAGCAATCCCCCTGGGTGACTAGATTAGAGAAAAGAAAATGTAGGTCAAGTGAGTAGAAGCTGGAATCAAGCCCATCAAGCTTCTAACACAGACTATACCCCCTTAGTGATTGTAACAATTCACCTAACCTCCCTCGAGGCTTAATTTTCATCGCCTTTTGGAGATTCTTCATATTTCCCAGCCTCTATGCAAAGATTAAATAAGTCAGTGCATGTAAAACCGTTTGCAAGAGGGCTTGGCACATAATATTTCCACATCCTTTTGGTGACCTGATGGGGCCCAGAAAATGTGACCTTCTAGGCTTAAAATTATAACATACACATTTTATATTCTTAGGCAAAGCACAACACGCAAGCTCTGAGACCAAGTGATTTGAAATTCTCCAAAGCCTCATCACTGACACACCTATTTTCTCACAATGTGCATAGGCCTCCTTTTCTCATGATTAGAGGAACATGATTTCCTGTTCCCTGTTGGAGAGGCAGAAGTAGAAACCTACCCTTTCAATTTCCTTTCTCTTCTTTTGCAATATATCTATGAAACATCTCTAGATGAAGGCATTAGGGCCTCTGAAGACTCTAGATAAGCATGGCTAACTCGACAATAGCAGAAACATTCCAACATGAAAGCCACTACTAACTTCGTTGAGTTTTGTTATTTGTATAAATCTGTGGGTCTCATTATTTTCCATTCTTAGGAAGATGGAAAAGTCCTCCATTCCATGGGTTTAAATATTTGCCAGAAACATCAGAAAAATATAGACCATTTGTCTATCTGGACTCATGTTGGAGATCTGCTTGAAGAATTCAGTCTGAGTATATACTGTGTTAATCAAAGGGAAGTATACACCAGAGGGCATGAGAGTAACTGAGGCCTGAAAGTATGGAAGGACTTGCTGTAGCAGGAGAGAAAGAACAGGGTACTTGGGATCAAATGCAGCTTCACATTTTAATTCAGGGAAGATTTGGTTCATTAAAAATTTTACTGACTGGCAGAGAGATGTTGGAGTACTTGCCCTGGGAAGTCTCAACGGAATGAAGTTTCTTGCTCAAGCTGGACCCTTCTAACTCAAGTGGTGTACGGTCACTGGATTAGGACACTGAATGGAGGATTTTTCTATCGTCTCGTTTCACTTTAGTCTTCACTACCTACAAGAGCCTCCAAGAGGTGGTAAATGACCAGTGACTTTAACTAAAGGACTGGTTCCCTGGCAACCAAAATTGGACCATTTCTAACAGCATCAAAATGACTGAAGAAGTACCCACTTAACTACAGTTCTGGTGCAACTTTCCTGATTGCCTGCTTAGTTCTTAAGGGACAGAGTTAAAAACAGAAGAGCCACAGCAGGGAGCCCAGAATCAGAGACTGAGTTCATGGTTCAGATCAGACTCCTCGAGAACAGTCAAGGGCCAGTCTAGAGTCGGTCTTCTTCCTTTCTGTTCCCACATTTACAGATGATCCCCATTCAGTACAGCATATTTATGCCAGAAATATTGGCCATGCTCATAAAAAAGCCATAACTATAGGAAGGAAGATTAATACTCGTTTGAATTATCAATAGTGAAGGTAAACATTAAACACCGCCTTTTTGAACACACTGTTTTCTTTTCATGGTTACTTTCTCACCACTGTTAAGGGTCTTTTGGACTCTTATTTGCATTTAGCCCACTACAATGCCATAACTTCAGTGTACCAATAGCAACCAGCTGCTATTGTGGTGTAGCTGAAACCCAAAGTGACTAGAATGTCATGAACTCTCAGGACTGAAGATCACTGAAGTTCCATTGTGCTAGGCCTCCGTGATTCCTTCTTAATCTTTCAATTGGAATTTTATGAAGATAATGTCAGATCATTTATGTAAAATACTTAATACAAGACTGCATTCAAATAGGCACTTAATAATTGGTAGCTATGTTATTATCTTCAAATTCTTCCACCGCCACAAGTTTTCTGTGACTTATAATCCCTAACAAACAAGGCCACCATCCAAGCTAAAATGACTATTCCCCAAAATAATTTGGGCTGTCATGAGCAGTAAGCCTGTCAATCCTGAACACATGCTGCATCTGAGATGTTTCCTTTAAATATGTTAGTATTTTAGTGCCATTTAGGTATGAGGATAACTGCTATATTAAAAAAATGCAGAATGGCAAAGTTTTACAATGCTATAAATGTAAGTTCCATGAAATGAGTACTGTGACAAATTTCAGGGGGAAAATACGTTTAGAATTTGGTTCCTGATGACATCATTTTGGGCAAAGGAGAATGATTTGTTTAAGGCAAGTCAAAAGTAGTTTTTGAGAGTTTAGCACCTTCTTGTCGACCACTGTAACATTAGTGTACATCTTATTTACCATTAAGGAGCTTTCTGAATGTCTTCTCTTATCTATTTCTTTGTGTTTAATTTTTAATTTTGACCATTAAACCCCTGGGCCAGAGGGTGAATCTTAAATGCTGCCTTTTTGAACACATCATTCTTTTTTTTCATTAGTTTCTCATCAATGTTAAGCATGATTTAGACTCATATGTAAAGTTAGTCCATTACAGTGGCATGACTTTGGTGTGCTAATGACACCCAGATCCTATTTGTGGTATGCCTATCCCCTTAGAAAATTCCGATGGAAAGTTGTCCTTCCTCTAACTTCTTTTGCCTAAATTTTCTCTTACAAAACGGTTTAAGTGTTTTTCTTTGTAGCCTTTATAGTACAGTCTTCACAGTAGGATGTCAACTCTGTGTGTCGTGACATTCCTGATCTGTAATGAATCATGAGAAATTACTGGTTAAGGCCTTCTCTTTGACAATTGGAGTGAAACAAGGTTAAGAGACACATGACCCAAATACATGCGCACGGCTGAGGTGACACGAAAGACTTTTAATTTGTTCTGCTATGTAGTAACTCTTTGTCACCTAGAGATCCAGCTAGTGTCTCTAAAGAGGACTTCTCCTATTGGAAATTCAAAAATGAAGTGTAAAATCTGCTGAAATTTTCACCAAAATCCAATCCAAACTGAGAATAAATCTTTGATGTACTCCAAGTTAAAATATAAGAAAAGAAATTATGCTAATGTTGCCTGTTGGAACTATGATGCAATTTCTCAGATACAAAGCAATCTTTCCTATCTAAATACATGGTAATCAGTTTCCGACTGGATAGTTCTCTTCACTGCTCGCTCCTCCCACATATAGCTCCAATCTCAGTCTTGACAATGTCTATGGTTGCAGCCCTAAAGTACACTGTAATATCACTACGCTTTTCCCCTTTATATCCACTGCTTCCTTCTTCATCTAAACTACTATTGCCCCTTAGATAACCGTAGACTGGCTACATAACCTTAATCTGAATAAAGAAAGCAAACATTCCATTTCCATCAAAAGAGCATCAGATTTACCATCACTTAGTCAAAGGCATTAGCTCGCTAGACTTTTCTAAATAGCAAATTCTCTTGATGCACTTAGATTCATTTTTAAGAATTACCTTTCGACGTCATTCATTTTCAGGAGCAACATAATTCTATTTATCTGTGGCCTGGAGATTGGGTGGGGTTGGTGGGGAACCAGGGCAGGGACTCTGGAATATGGGAAGACAGGAGTCACTGGGGCTGAGTCCTGGAGGTGAAGTTGTAGTCCCAGTGCACTGCTTGTGGTGTGTGTGGTTATAGGTTATTACCGGCAGGACTGCACATCTTACCCGTGGGGCTCATGGCCTTTACATGAAGATCAAAGTCCAGGATATTCTGGTAGCAGCTGCAGGTCTAGTTTCGGCTGAGTAACCACGGTTCAATTTCACATTTCAGGGTACTGTGGTTTAGGACTGAAACATATGAATTTGGGGGAGGACATAATTCAGTCCATGCCAGAAGGATTGTAAGAGTAAAGAATATGATCAGTCAGAAGTGCTTAGCAGAGTTCCTTAGCTTCTTTAGCTGTAAATCTTAGTATTTTTCATTCACTATCTTTCTTTTATGAGAAGACTTTTGTTTTTGTTGACCAGCGCAGTTAGCTGCTATAATCTAGCAGAAAGGAAACATCAAGTGCTAGAATCAGGACTGAATCTCGCTCTTAACGAGAGAACTGGGAGCGAGGCCTAAAGAGGACCAGCTCAGTGGTCAATAGTTTGAGACATAATATACCTATTTCTAGGATCCAATTTTATTATCTTAGAGACGCATCTTGTTTTCCTAGCTGGCTTTCATGAGGTATATTTGTGTTCTTCAAACTAACTCAGTTAACATATGGTGAAAAATGCCTGTGAATAATGACTGATGCTAAGTGCTGTTCATGCTGTATTGAAGGTACATTTCCCAGCTACACAAACCTGTCCTTGATCTCTGAAACCTCCCAGACTTCTTGGCCACCAATCAAAACTAAATGGATTCAACTTTTGGCAAAGACTGATGTAATAAATATACAGTGATACGTCAAAATTGGATTACAGTTAACATTTAAGGCATATGATAAAATATTAATAGTGACAATAGCAACAATAACAATCATTTATAGTAGTTTCATACTGTATTAGACTTTGTGTATAGTGATTTATGTACATCATTTCTTTCATCAAATCATAATTACTGAGTGTTATTTACTATGTGCTAAACTCTGTTCTAGTTCCTGGAGATACTGCACAGGACAGAAAAAATTCATTCTACCAGGAATAATAAAGATATCAAATTAATATAAATGCAGTTAGAGACAGGCATATGATATGTTAGCTGATGGAGAGCATTATGGAAAAGCCTGAGGCAGGGGAGATGAGTAGAGGGCTGCTGAGATGCTAGAGGGGTTGGAGGAGACACAAGGTCACCTGGGAAAGCAACCTTGAAATAAAGTCTAGTGTGGATGAAGTCATGAGCAGTGAGGATGCTTTAGAAAAGAACACTAGGAGGAAGGGAGCATATTCAAAGGACCTGAGGCACTAGTGTGGCCAGGGCACTTGGTAGCCAGCACATACATGATGTCTGAATGAAAATGAGAAAAGAGAAACGTACAGAAGACAATACCAGATGTAATGGGAATGCACAGCTTAGAGAGGATATTAGCAAACTTGTAAGCACTTATTTTATTTTGGGGAGGTGGAGAGTCAAGCCAGAGGGCTGACAGGAATAGGGAGATTTAGTGTTTCTGTTTTAGTGTTTAGATCTTTGACCCACTTCTATTTTAGTTTAGTACATGGTGAGAGACATGTATCTAGTTTTAGTTTTCGGCAGGTGGCAAGCCAATTTTTCCAGCACCATTCGTTAAAGAGGCTATCTTTCTTCCAGTGAGGGTATTTGGCTCCTTTGTCGAAGATGAGGTATTTGAGTGTGTTTGGAGTTGTTTCTGCATCTTCTAGCCTGTTCCATTGGTCCTCGGGTCTGTCTTTGTGCTAGTACCATGCTATTTTTATCACAGTACCTTTATAATATAGTTTCAGGTCGGGGATTGTGATGTCTCCTGCCTTGCCCCTGTTGCTTAGGATCATTTTTGCGATTTTCGGTCTCTTTTGGTTCCAAATGAAATTCATGATTGTCTTTTCTAATTCTGTGAAGTATGTTAATGATATTTTGATTGGAATTGCAATAAATCTGTATAGTAATTTAGGAAATATGGCCATTTTCACTAGGTTGGTTCTTCCTACCCAGGAACATGGTATATCTTTCCATTTTCTGATATCCCTTTCAATTTCCTTTTTTAGAGTACTGTAGTTTTCAATGAAAAGATCTTTTACTTCCTTTGTTAGATAAATTCCTAAGTATTTCATTTTTTTGGATGTGATTATGGAAGGTATATCTTCTCTTATTTCTTTCTCAGTGAGTTTGTTATTTGTATATAGGAATGCTATTGACTTTTGGGTGTTGACTTTGCATCCAGCTACACAACTGCATTTAGTTATTAAATCTAGAAGTTTTTTGGTGGAATTTTTTGGGTCTTCTACATAGAGTATCATGTCGTTTGCAGATAATGATAGTTTAAGTTCTTCCTTTCCTATCTTTATTCCTTTTATTTCTTTCTCTTGTCTAATTGCTCTGGCTAATGTTTCTAGAAGTATATTGAATAGTAGTGGTGATAGTGGGCATCCTTGTCTTGTTCCAGATTTTAGTGTGAAAGCTTCAAGTTTCTGACCATTTAGTGTGATGTTGGCCGTTGGTTTGTCATAGATGGCTTTTATCAGATTTAGACATAGATCATCTATTCCTAATTTCTGTGATTTTTTTTTATCATGAATGGGTGTTGGATTTTGTTCAAATTAACCCTACAAATTACCTCCTGAAGTTAAAATTTCCAAGTGAGACAATTATTCAACCACTATCATCCTTCTTTGAGGTCACTGCAATAGCCTACCTAACTACTTTTTCATCTTACACCCTTTAGTTTTTTATTTTGTAAACACTTCAGTAAGTTTTATTCTAAAAGATAAAAATATGTTTAAGAGACTTGATCATAATTTCATTATCATACCCAAACTAAAAGTTAATAATTTCTTGATATTATTGAGTATCCAGTTAGTGTTCAATTTCCAGTCGTTTCATCAAAGTCGTCTTTTCAGTTTACATTTTGTTTGAGAGATCATCTTACACTCTTGCTCATACAGCTGATTTCCATTGAGCAACCAGAGCCATCAGTTAAAAAGAAATCAGAAAGGCAATAACCATAAAAAGACAGAGTCATATGTGGACATGCAAAGTAACAGCAAAGCAAAGCAACATGTAAAGCAACAGCAATTCACACATTGCTAAGTGAGAATGCTGATCCATGTAGCCACATGGAAAAGCAGTTTCTTGTTAGTTACACACATCCAGCAAAGTAATTTTCTTCCTAGGTGTTTGCCACAGTGAAATGAGTTCTACATTCATGTGAAAACTTGTATGTAGATATCTGCAGTAGATTACTTTGTAACTTGTGGGAGTGGGGGGTTGTACTGGGTAAAAATGGGGAAGAAATAAATTGTGGTATATCCATTCAATAACAATAAAAACTCAGCAATCAAAAGGAGCAAATTGCTGATACAGTCAATAACTTGGAAGGATCTCAGGTGCATTATGTTATGTGAAGGAAAAAATAATAAAAAACAACATAATACATGATTCCATTTATGTGATATTCTTAAAAGACAAAACTATAGTGAAAGAAAATAGATTTCATCTGAATGAAGGTAATTATAAAGGGATATGGAGCAATTATTTTGAGTGATGAAATGGTGGTATATTTTATTATGATAATTACACAATTATATGTCTATTCAAAATAAAACTCTACAGACTTTTATTGTTTTTATTTTATTTTTTTCAGGATTGAGGATTGAACCTAGGGAGTGCTGATCTGTATCTCCTGCATTTTTAATTTTTTATTTGGGATAGGTCTCGTTAAAGTGCCCAGGTTGGGTTCCAATTTGTGATCCCCCTGCCTCACTCCTGAAGAGCTGAGATTAGAGTTGTGTACCACCACAGCCAGCTAAAAACTGTACACTTTGTAAATGGTAAATTTGGATCTATTAGTAGAGTGCTTGCTTAGCCTGGGTTCAATCTCCAGCACTGGAGAGAGAGAGAGAGGATGGAGAGGAGAGAGAGAGAGAAAAGAAAGAAAGAAAGAAAGAAAGAAAGAGAGAAAGAGAGAAAGAGAGAAAGAGAGAAAGAGAGAAAGAGAGAAAGGAAGGAAGGAAGGAAGGAAGGAAGGAAGGAAGGAAGGAAGAAAGAAAGAAAGAAAGAAAGAAAGAAAGAAAGAAAGAAAGAAAGAAAGAAAGAAAGAAAGAAAGAGAAAGAAAGAAAGAGAGAGAGAGAGAAAGCAAGCAAGGGAAGGGGACAAAGGGGAAGGAAATTTTACTCCATACATATACTGTATCTCAATATTTAATGAAAATAGGAAGATGAATCTTTTCTGTTCAACTCCCTATCTAAAACACTGCAATGATTTCTCATTAGACAAAATTCAACTCCTTATGAACATAACCTGTCCACAGCCTACTCTCTAACCTCATTTTGTTCTGAGAAGATACAAAGTCAGTTTTCACCATAGGACAGTGAATTTTACTTCCTCTATTAGAAAGCTCTTACCTAGATCTTCTCCTGGCTCACTACTTACTGAATTTAGATTTTTTGCTTCAGTATTCTCTGTGGTCTTTTAAACTGAATGTCAGCTTTTGATTCTGTTTTTGCTTTTGTTTTTCCATAGTACTTAACATGATTTGATTCTGGTTTGCTAATTAGCTTCTTTATCCAACTGGAATTTAAATTCCACTAGAAAAGGGACTTGCTCTGTTTTCATGATTGTGGTTTCTCCAGAACCTTGAAAATCTATTGTTATAATGTCAATATTTAGTTGAAAATATGTTGAATAAATTGATGACTGTTTAGGGGCTGGATGATTGTGCCAGTGTATTTTTCCAGATACCTGTAAAATAACTGTTGAATTGGCATGCACTATCTTGTCTGGTTCCCACAGGACCACCACAGAATCAAACTAATCATGAAACTCTTCTCACTGCACACAATTGGAGTGATTATTTAGGAATATAGAAGGAATGATTTGGAAAGTCTCGTGACTCAAATGGCAGAACTGTAACATAAGATCACAGTCTTTTGATATTAGTTCTGTGTCTAAGTGCAACCAATTTATCGTATGGAACTGTTCATATGAATAATAAATTACATGTTAAAAAATGAAGTGCCATTTCAATTTTTCCCTTCGGTTTTTGATTTCTTTGATTCTATAATTAGGTTTCTCATATTCAGTGATTATGGTATAATTAGGTTGTAGCTAATAATGATTGTCATGTGCATACAAGCATAGGATTAAAATGTTTAAAAACTGCAGAGGTGTGTAAGAGTGTTAGTGAACCATAATATACAGACAACTAATACACTTAGAGTAATTCTAACTCAAAATTGCATTTACAACCTAAGTAATCCAGAACTTTTAAATAAAAGTAACAAATTCTAGATAAATGGAGACAGTCAAGCTGGAAAATGATATATAATTAAATTGAAATTGGCATAAGAAAGAGAAAACAATAGTTTGTAATTGGTAAATCACATTGTTGGTCTGTAGATAATGGGGCTAAGTGGGCAAGATTGTTAACAATAAGTTCAAATTAGATTAAATACTTCCTCTTTTCACTAGACTATTAGATTACTCAGAAACTGTTCTATTTACCAAGAGAGCAAAAGGAAACACCAGCTGATATGAATTATCAAAAGCTCTGAACTGGCAGTACAACTCCAATAATTAGATCTTATTGAGGATAAAGCCAATAATTGAACATTGACCACTGTTCCCTCCATCTACTCTTGAAGATAAAAAAGGTTGGAGATAATGATTGAGCTTAGTTAAATCCTGGGAAAATCCTAAGGATGTCAGAGAATAAAAAACCATCCTATAAATAGTTATAAAAGTATGCAATATCCAAACTCAATATTAGATCTCCCAGCATCACTTCTGGATCAAGGCAGAAAAAGTAGAAAGACTGACTTCATTTCTTTTATTATTTATTTACTTCTCTAGCCAAGAATGGATTTATTTCTAAATGGGGCTATAATATGATTGATGTCAAACCTCTAAACAAACTCTGGGTATTACACCAAATTACCATTTTCAAAAATGATCGGAATGTAATTTTTTTTTTGATAATTTATTGTTATTTGGGATTCTGAATGCTATACCACCCAGCTCTTTTTTCATGTTGGGTGGGAGAGCAATTACTGTGTCATTGACCTTTACAATTCTGTCATCTTGGTTAGTATTGCCGAAATCATATACACCTTTAGGTCCAGGTCCAATTTTCTCCTAAGTCAAATCGACTTTATATGCTCTATCTTGTGCCTGTTTTGAAGTCTCTGTGGGAGTTATTTTTAAAAAGTCCTCTGTGATGTGTCATGCCCTATGGTAATCACTTTATAGGTAATGTCTTATCTAACCTTCAGACTCCAGGTTGGAAATTACTTAAAGATAGAAAAACTGATCAGCAGGAAGTTGTAACTTTCTCAGAAAAATACAGCCAAAGAAAAACAGAGACAGAATTTAAATGCACTCTTTCCAAAATTTATACCTTCCCTTCACATCATGCTTTCATATGCCAAAATTCAACTCAATTAACAAACTAATTAATCAGTAATTAAGGAGCTCTGGGCTCTCGCTTAAGGAAAAATTTTAAAGAACTGGCTCTTTTGCTTCGTGTAATTCTATCTGATTCCATTCTTATTCATATGTCCACCCACAGTTAGTATGAACTAATCAAGAAGTTTTTAAGCCATGAAACTTATAATGTTGGTTGCTAATAGTGTTGCACTTGCTTTGACTACATTTACAAGGCTCCAATCTTTACCTTTCTTTGTCGGGTATATTGGTGGATTAGAGCACAGGTATTGAATTTTATTTCCCTTATATCAGCTTCAAAGGTTGACCATGAAGTTTTATCTCAATAAGAGTTTCGAGAAGTTAGTTGGCATTCTAGCTCTGGAAAAATTCTAATTCAATATAAAGTCAAAAGTTCCCCCAAGAAAGGAGGAAAACATATCAGATCAAAGTGATTTAATGAGTGATAAAAATAAAAATGCTGATCTTCTATGGTGGATTTTGTCCTCAAATACTCCTGATATAGAATCTTAAAGCTGGAAAAGAAATTTAACATCATCTTAATGTCTCATTTTAAACAGAGGAAACTTGGACCAGAGTTCATGGACATTCTATACCACCATTACCATCCTCATTTCACACAGTTCTCATGGTTAGTAGGGGAAGAAATCAAAAATAGATATATACAGCACTATTGCCATGTCTAAAATAGTTTATTTTTTGAATTTTTAACTCAAAAAGGATGATTTAAATAGTAAGTTTTCAGTGAAGAAGACAAATAATTGTAGATGATAATTTTGTTTTTTCAATTTTTGTTTTTGTTATCTTTGCCCAGAGGCAGCCACGCCTCACTGATGGTTTTTAGGCGTGGTGATCCAACTCTCTTCTCCCTCAAGGTCTCACCCTTACAAGTTGTGGTTCTGATAGGTTACTGTGATCATCTACTAACTTACACTGCTGCGTATGGAAGTGGGCCCTGATAATCCTTTTGGTTCCAGACATATCAAGTCTTATCCTGCTGTATGGTGATCACCTATTTCCCCTTGTTAACAAATTCTTCATTACAACATTGTCTTTGGCTATTTAGTTAGTGGCATAGGGAAATTAAAAATGTCCGTGTGGTACTCTCAACTTCTGGCTCATTAGAATCATATTATGCTCTCTGGTGAAGAGTTTATGTGTGTGTGTGTGTGTGTGTGTGTGTGTGTGTGTGTGTGTGTGTGCATGTGCCCGCACACCCATGTGTGTGTAAGAAACAAGACCCCACAGAGCCCAAAAGTTTAGAAACATTCAAAACAATACAGTTTTGTAAATCAACCATTAGAGAAGATAGTGAGGGTACACATTCTTCCACCCTTAGTTGTAGGAAAAAGAGATCTCAAACACTGGCCATTAATATACCACAACTTCCAGGGTCAGCTCCCCAACTCTTCTGAGTGCTGCCATGACCCAGCACTGTAGCTGAGTCTTCACTGCTCCTTCCACATGTGCTTCATGTCTGTTGCTTCTGAGTGAGGGAGCTCATGCACAAGCGAATCGCAAAAGGATGAGCTCATTGCCTGACTGCCTTTTGCTTTAAAATGAGTTCCTTTGTCAGAGCAATGATGTGTATAATACCAGGATGCCAAATAAAACATTAATAAATCCACAGATGGTGGTATCGGGAGAAATTCATGTCTGATGGGTTTATTTCAGTTGGGACAAATCATGATGAAAGGAGGCTTATATAAGCAATCTGCCACCAGAAAAATGATGATATGTTAGCTTTGTCTCTGTCGTCAGCAAGTTAAGCCCACTGCATTAGTGACAACCAAATCACCTGTGGTGAAGGAGAGAGCAGGCAGTATCTCTGTCTCTACTGCCTTGCTCCTGGATACTTTGCTTATTAACCTTTTATTTAAACACGAGGTGGCTGGAAAAATAGGGTGTATGAGGTATACAGAATAGGTCATCATAACATTGGATTATTGAGAGTCTTCATGATGAGGATTGCTATTTGATAAGCATTAAAATGAATATGTAATATTCCCACACTTTGTATCCCTTCCAGGAAGTCCGTCCTCAAATTCCTCTCCATGCCCCTGACCACATTATCAAACTGTTAGCCACTGTATTTTAGATCACCTTTCTTTTCAGAAAAGTGTTGAACAAAATCCATGTTCTGCTTATACTGTTTCCCTTCAAAACTATATTTTAGGCCCATCTTGAGGTAGGATTTTGTGTGTGTGTGTGTTTAGGGGATCGAACTCAGGGCCTTCTCCTTGTGAGGCAAACCCTCTAACCACTGGGCTAAATCCCCAGCCCTTGAGGTAGAATTTTAATAGTATAGTCAACTGTTTCTAATGAGTGATAGTATATAAAGTAATATATTTGCAATTAGACTCCATTTATTTTGTTTCTCATTAACCTGCATATAGGAAAATGTCTATAGGGCCATGGGGACAGTTTGATGAGAAATGATGATGCAGTAGTTAATAGGCACTGTAAAAGCCAGTCAATAGTTTGTATAACTTATTCGCACCTTAAGGACATACCTATGCCTATCCTCATACACACCATGTCTATTTAGGAAGAGGGGGTTTCTCTGCATGTTCAAATTTATGACCAGTAAACACCTAGTTATTGATTGAAAGCTCTGATTGCAGAATTTATTACAAGCATTGTCCCACAATAAAGCATTTCATTTCTACTAGTGGCAACAGAAACTATTTTCAATAAAAAATAGTTGTGTGAAAATTCCCCCTAAACTCAGGGGATGTGTATTATGATTCTCCTATTAGATTTTACCAGAAGCTCCATATAGCATTCTGATCAGTAACAGACTCGCGAGTACCATAAGTCATATCACAGCCCAAATAGAAGAATAGCTTAAAATCTAGCTTGGACCAATTGCTAACCATTTTTCTTGCTCAGTACTTCACTGAAAAAGTCAGCTTTACAGATCATTTCAAAAATAGGCTGAAGAAACACTTTCAAATATGGTGTCTATGTATCCAGAATCTAAAAAGACCATCAAAGTATTGTCACTTTTTCTTAGTAAAGATAGGAAAAAGTATAGTTACTTATCTTTCAGGTTAAAAGAAATATATAGATATTTCCTAGATCAATGGATTTCACTGAGGCCACACATAGCTTATATTGTTTGATTTTCATCTTCTATTCTCTGGCATACATCAGTTTTACTAAGCCATTCCAATTAGTGGATCTGATTGGTAATGTATTATCCATTTATAGACTAATATGATGTCATGTGGGATAACGATGTGCCTATACACCCTGCCTGCCAGATTTTGTCAGAAAGGCAGATTGGTAAGCCTCAGGTAAAACTGCAAAGTAAACTAGCTCTTCTACCAGACAGATGGAAACTATATCTGGTGAATTTTGCTAATTAGTATAAAGTTAGAAGAACCAAGATGGTGGAGTAGCAATTGGCAGCAAAATTCAGTCTCTCTGAGACTGGAACCCAGACATGTATAAATAACAATGTGGCAAAGAGCAAGAAAAGAAGTAGATATCTGGGAATTGAGAAAGAACTGACAAGAAAATTAAAAGCTACAGAGAAGTTGGAGAAATAGACCAAACGCAAAGAAAAGAATGAAGAAGTCTGGAAGCTCACCTCAGCATTCAGGGTAGAGAAAATGTCTTCAGAGGCACAACGTAAGCTCCTAGGGTTGGGAGCTCCAGGCAGCAATACAGGATCAGGACAGCAGACTGACCCCAAGAAAAGCCCAGGGATACTGTAATCTGCAAGAGAAGAGTGGGTTTTACTCTAAAGTGACTAATTACACAGCAAGCAACAGTTGGAGAAGGAATCTAGTGAAGTGTCCACCATATTGCCAGAGGGTTTAATCAAGTTCTTTTTCAGGAAGGTTGATTACTTAAGACTGAAATTCAAAACAAATGAAAAACAGCTTCACTTCAGGTTTCCCAGTATAGCTGTTTTGTAGAGATTAGGTGAGTGACAGCCACAAGAGACAGTCATGGAGAGGGTGCAAGACAGACAGGCCTATAGTAAGTCATACCCAGAGTGCACCACTGAAAAGCAAACACTAACTAAAGAGATCGCCATACTAACAATAATGTCTTTTTAGTATCAGAGCCTGCAAATCTCAGCACAAAACAAAACAAAACAGAAAAAGGTAGGCACTTGAGAAGACAAGGCAACCAAATGTCACCAAAACTCCCAACTTCCACAAGGCCAATACATGGTGGGAACAAATCAAAAGCTACAAAGCCTAACTATTCAAAAAGATAACAGAGGAGATAAAAGAATAGCAAGCTCAAAAGAGATATGATTAGACAGATAAGATATAATATACAAAATGATAAGTGAGTTTACAGAAGACACTTACAAAAAGCTAGTTGAGCCAAACAAAATCATATAAAACATGAATGAACAGTTAAGCAATGAATTAGACTCCATGAAAAGGTTCCAAACAGAAATCCAGAAGATTAAAATTCTATTGAAATTATGGGCATCGTAACTTACCAATGTGAGGAGAGAATGTTAAAACTAGAAGACAGGGCTGCTGTCAGAGACCAATTATCCAGAGATTCCTTTAAAACAACAAGAGAACATGAGAAATGGATCCAATACCTGCTAGATATTGCAAAGAAGACTAAGATAAATTGGAAGAAGTTCGCGTTAATGGTGTTAAAAAACCTAAAATAGCAGAAAACTTTCCAAATATAAGGAAAGAATAAAACCTACACCCAAGTAAAGCATAGAGAACCCTAACCAGCCACAATCAAACAAAGAACCTCTGTAAGAGGTACAGCACCCAGAAGTACAGTACAGGAACAGAATCTTAAAAGTTCTTAGAGAAAAGCAATGAATTATTTATGAAGGTAAATTCATTAGAATTACAGATTTCTCAATAACTTTGAAGGCCAGAAGAGCTTGGAGTGAAGTTTTTCAAGCCATAAAAGAAAATAACTTCCAACTCAATAATTTATCTATCCTGCAAAACTATAAAAATTGTTGGAGAAATAAGGAATTTTCATGATAAGGAGCATTTTAAGAAACTCAGATCCATCAAACCAGTACTACAGAAAATTCTCAGAAACATCCTAGAAAGATACATCAAACAATGGCAAAATATCTAATAGAATGAATGCACCAGTCAGTATGAGCAATTAAGCAAAAAAGGGGAACAGTAAATTAGAAATAGGAAAATAATGCAATGACAGGAATAAGTCAGTACCTTTCAGTAATAACACTCAATGTGAATGGTCTCAATTCCCAAATCAAAAGACACTGATTGGCAGAATGGATAAAGAAACAAACCCAATGATATGCAGTCTAAAAGAAACACATTTAATCTGAAGAGACATTCACAGATTAAACACAAAATGATGGAAAACAATGTTCACTCCATACAGTAGGAACTCCCCCCAAAGTAGGAGTAGCTATCCTATTTTCAGACAAAGTGGACTTCCACTCAAAACTGATCAGAAGAGGCAAAGAAAATCACTACATATTGGTTAAGAGAATAACTCAACAGGAATATGCACCAAACATCAGTGCATCCAACTTTGTAAAACAAACACTAGTGGACATAAAAGATCAGATAAATATCAACACAATTATATTGGAGGACCTCAATACCCCACTGCCACAAATAGATCAATTAGATAAAGAACAAACAAATATCAGAATTGACCCAAATCTTCAATCTAATGGACTTAATCAATACCTACTGACTATTCTGTTCAACAGCAGAACACACATTCATTTCAGCAGCACATGACACTCTCCAAATAGACCACATACTAGCCCATTAAGTAGGCTTAAGTGAATGCGAAAGAATTGAAATTATCCCATACACATAATTGCATCACAGTGCAATGAAACTAGAAATCATTGGCAAAAGAAATGACAGAAATTATGCAAACACATGGAAATTAGGCAATATCTGGTTGAATAATCAATGGGTCACAGAAGAAATTAGTTCCTAGAACCAATGATAATGTCAGTATAACATATCAGAATTTATGGGACACAATGAAAGCATCCTAAGAGAAAAGTTTATAGCTGTGAATGCCCACATCGGAGAAGAATGAGCTCAAATAAATAACCTAATGGTGCACTTTAAGGTCCTAGAAAAATAAGGACAATCCAAATCAAAAACTTGTTGAAGGAAATAAGTTATAAAGATCGAGCAAAAATCAGTTGCAATTGAGACAAAGAACTGTGCAAAGAATAAATGAAGTGAAGAACTTCACTGAACAAAAGAGATAACACCTAGCCAATCTTACCAAAGCAAGCAAAAAACAAAAAAAAAGAAGATCCAAACCAATGCAATTAGAAACAAGAAAGGTGAAATTACAATGGACACTGTCAAAATTCAGATCATTAGTAACTACTGTGATAACCTGTACTCAAACAGATTGAAGAGTTCTGAAGAAATAAATTACTAGATATATTTGAATTACTAAAACTGAAACAAGATATAAAAACCCTGAATAATCCAATAACAGGCAATGAAACTGAAGCAGTAATAAAAAAAATACCAACTAAGAAAAGCCCAGATCCAGATGGAGTCAATGCTGAATTCTACAAGCTCTTTAGGGAAGATCTAATGCCAATACTCCTCAAAGTCTTTAATGAAATTGAAAGGGAAGGAATACTCCCAAAATTATTCCTGGAATCCAGCATTACCTTGATTCCAAAACCAGAAAAGGTCCCAATCAAAGGAGGGAGGGCACTACAGGCCAAGCTTTTTAATGAACATAGATGCAAAAATCCTCAGCAAGATACTGGCAAACAGATGCATCTTGAGACCATATTAAATGAAATAAATTGGGCACACAGGTTTAAAAGCTGCATTATTTCTCTGGTGTGAGAAACTGTAAATAAGGACTGAAATGTATTATATTGGGAAAGGGAAGAAATTGTTCAAATGGGAAGGCGAACAAGGGAGGGGGAGGGGAAAAGGAACAGAGGGACAACAAAAAAAAAGAATAGAAGAAAAAAATGGAAACAAAGCTTTTGTAAATAAAGAGGGCAGGAGAGTTTTAAGGGAGGTAAGGGAATGGGAAAAAAGAAACAGCAAGATATATCATGTACAGGTACAAATTCCTAACATTATGTATATCTGTTTTAGTTACTTTTCTCTCATTGTTGGGACAGAATACTCGACACCCAAAGTTAGGGGAAGAAAGGTTTATTGGCTCACAGTCTGCAGAGGTTTCAGTCTATAGTCCACTGGGTCCGAGGCAGGGCGGCATGGCAGAGGCAGGGCGGACCGGCATGGCAGACCGGCGGCCGACCAGCAGTCGACCAGCAGCAAAGTACAGTGAGGAATCCAAGGAATGTATGCAAATAAGCAATGCAAACAAGCAGCTAATTAGCTTCTTCCTGTATCTTATCTAGGCTACCTGCCCTTAGGGCAGGTAGCACTCCCACCCTAAATTTTAATTTCACATCCTTGATCCCAGCAGAACCATGCCAAACCGGTCAGTGGATTAATTTAGTAACCTCACACTCTAGATCCAGCTATCTCTTACCACATGAGGCTTTGGGGAGACATCTGGACACAAACCATAACAATATCTAAAATGTACCACTAAAATAAAAAAGACAGTCACAACTCCCCCTACCAAAGGTACTGTCAAAGAGTATGCAAAACCTTGTGAAAAAGATACATCATGACCAACTAGGATTCATCCCAGAGATGCAGGGATGATTTAATACATGAAATCAACAAATGTAGTACATCACATAAACAGAAGCAAGGACAAAAATCACAGTATCATTTCAACTGATGTGGAAAAAGTTTTGACAAAATTTGACATCCATTCATGATAAAATCCTCGATGAATATAGGTATATAAGGACTTTATCTCAATCTGATAAAAGGCATTTATGACAAATCTACTGCCAACACCATACAAATTAGAGAAAAGATAAAGTCTCTCCCTCTAAAATCATGAACAGGTCAAAGATGTCCACTATCATTATTACTGTTCAATAAAGTACTTGAAACATTAGTCAGGGGAAAAAGACAAAAGAAAGAAAGAAAAGTGATATGTATAGGCAAGAAAGAAGGCAAACTATCATTATTTGCAGATGACATGATTCTCTACATAAAAGACCTTTTAAAAATCCCTTAAAAGACTCCCAAAATTAATAACAAAATTCAGTAACATAGCAAGATACAAAATCAATAGTGTTTCTGTATAGTGAGTTCAAATAATGAGCTCACTGATAATGAATTTAGGAAAACAGTATCATTCACAATGCCATCAAGGAACATTTAACCTAACCAAGAAATCAAAAACCTCAACAATGAAAACTATAGTACTATGAAAAAGGACAGGACATCAGAAAACAGAAAGATAGTCCCTGTTTTTGGACAGGCAGAAGCAACATTGTTAGAATAGA
The DNA here is from genome assembly GCA_004026905.1 of Hystrix cristata. Classification (NCBI taxonomy): domain Eukaryota; kingdom Metazoa; phylum Chordata; class Mammalia; order Rodentia; family Hystricidae; genus Hystrix; species Hystrix cristata. The sequence continues at coordinate 41,482 of PVJO010001855.1, forward strand.
CAAACTTTCAAAACTGTTATACAAATTTAATGCAATTCCAATCAAAATGCTAATAGAATCCCTCAAAGAACTAGAGAAAACAATGCTAAAATTCATATGCAACAGGAAGGGACCCAGAACAGTAAAAATAATGCCAGGTAACAAGAGTGAAGGAAAAGACATCACAACCCCAGACTTCAAGCAATACTACAAAGCTATAGCAATAACAACAGTCTATTGTTAGCAAAATAACAGATATGTAGATCAATGGAACAGAATAGAGGATGCAGAAACAACAGTAGGCACAGTCAACTATCTGAGCTTTGACAAAGGGGCCAAAAACGCCCTCTGGATGAAAGATAGCCTCTTTACCAAATAGTGCTGTGAAACTGGCTATCTACATGTAAAAGACTGAATCCAGACCCATATCTCTCAACTTGTACTAAAATGAAATCAAAATAGATCAATATCAAAATATTAAAACAGAAACACAATCTGCTACAAGATAAAATGAATAAAACTCTTGAAGACATAGGCATAGGTAAGGACATTCTGAACAGGACATAATTGCAAAAGACATAATAAAAAGAATCAACAAATAGGATCCTATCAAATTAAAAAGCTTCTGCACATCAAAGAAGAAGGCACAAAGTGAAGAGTGAAGTTAGAAAAAATTTTGCCAGCTATTCCTTAGACAGAGGACTTATATCTAGAATACATAAAGAATTAAACAAATAAATAAAACCCACAAAAAAAGACCTAGTCAAAAAATGGGTAAGTGCAATGAACAAACACATCTCAGGGGACATATAGATGGCCAATAAATACATGAAAAAATGTTCAGTATCTCTCACCAATAAAGAAATGTGAATGAAAACACTGAGATTCCATTGCACTCCAGAAAGAATGGCAATCATCAAGAAATCAAATTCTGGTGACATGACAGGTAAAAAAGAGTGCTTCTACATTTTTGGTGGGAATGGAAACTAGTACAACCACTTTGGAAATCAGTATGGATATTCCTCAAAAAAACTAACACTAGAAAATCCATTCAGCCCAGCTGTTCCCCTTCTAGGTATCTCTGAAAGAGGTAAATACTTCATATTACAGTGGTACATGCACACTCATGTTTACACCAGTGCGCTTCTCAATAGCTAAATCACAGAAGAGGCCTATATGTGCATCAGCATATGAGTGGTTAAAGAAATATGGCATTTTACACAATACAGTACTACTCTACCATAAAGATAGATAAACTTAAGTCATTTGTAGGAAAATGGATGCACCTTGAGACCGTAATGTTAAATGAAATAAATTGGAAGTATAAGCTTAAGTATCACATGATTTCTTTTATAAGAGGAACCAAAAATACAAATAAAGAGCAAAACAAAAGATAGATAATAGAAAGTAGGGAAGATAGATTTTTTGCAAATAGGAAGGAGATCACAAAACAGAGGGAGCAGCAAGAGAGGTGAGAGGAAGGGAATGGAAAAAGACTTAAAATGTTTTATGCATATACCCACTGCCCATGAAGAATGTGATCATTATATACTACTAACGTGTACTAAAAAAAAAAAAAAGAATAGAGAAAAAATACTTTAAAAAGTATTCATTTGTTCAGAAGTGAAAATCAGGTGCTAGAGTTGTTGTCTATTTGCTGTAATAGACAATGTTTGAAGTATATATACATCATAGAATGGTTAAATCTAGCTAATTAACATGTGCACGATGTGACATAACTGTTATCATCATTATTATTTATTACTATTATTATTATTATTTTGGTGAGAGCTTTTATCCACTTTCTGCATTTTTCAAGATGCAATATATTAGCTACTAACTATATTTACCTATGTAATACACCTCTGGAATTTATTCTTCCTACTTAACTGTAATTATATCTTCTTTGATATTTCCTATTCTCCCCACACTCCAACCAACCTTGTCTCTGATATGGAATCATATCTAAAAATTTAGGACATTACCTTATTTAATGTATGATAGTCCATTCTAATTTTCTGAGACGTATCTTCTGCATCAGCCAAACAGGTTAGTTAAATGGAGATGTTACTGATATTACTACTGTAAATTGCAAGCCTTTGATACTGTTAATAATCTTTAGACTTTTTCCAGGAATGCAGCACTACTTTTAACTTATACGTGTGTGGTTTTTGGAGAAGTCCTCAAACTTGTAATTGGTCCTTCCCACCACAATAGGCCTCACCCCATATGTTGGGAAGTGAAAATACATATTCAGGAATGGAGAAGTAACTACTTGGTAGGTTGTTAAACCCATTTGGTCTTCCATGAGAAAGAATTAGGAAAAAAAGTTATTACTGAAAATAATCCCATGTTCTTCTTGGTGAACTATGGTGGTATTTTAATTCCCTAAGGATTAGTGTAGTCTTAGTGCTCATACCTAGATATCCCTCAAATTTTAGATATTTCATTTTCCTTGGGACAATGATTGTAGTTTCCTTGGAAGAAAAATGGTACAAGCTTTGGAATACTGACTTCTTCTTTTATAACACTTAGCTTTCTTTTCATTCAAGGTATCCTGAATCTGTGTACTGGTTTAGGTCTCAGGATTGTGTAAGGCATCACACATTAGAATGTATTATTTTAAAAATCCCACTTCTACAGTTGTGAAGTGAACCAGAATGCTTGAGCTAGCTTGAATAGCGAATGGGAAGTCAAATGATTAAAAGACTGGATGGGTGAAATGAAGTCAGAAGTACATGACATTTAAGTATCTTGTAGTTACAATACCTCATAGCCCTTTTATTCAATATAATTAGTACAAGGACAACCTTCAAGAAAGAGCAGTATGTGTCAAGTTACCTGCTGTGGATTACTGTTTGTATAAGGAAGACTTGTATGGGTGTTGAAAGATTTGTTTGTATTTTCTCATGACTAGCCGATCATCTTTCTGTTCTCATTATTTTTCTCCACAAGTGGCTCACAGTCTTGATGTGATAATTTTATGACTTTAAAATATATCAAGGTACTCTATTTCTAATTTGGGGTGCAGTGTGGAGGATCGAAAATCCACTGAATCTTTCAACAAGAAACAAAAATAGTGATTATCTGGAGCTAAACAAATAGGCATATAATACTAACTGAGCAAAATTTGTGAGAATTATGGATCAAATTTTTTTCTCCAAATAGTAGGTGAAACCAATCTCAGGGCTTAATAGTCTGGAATAATTTTTCTTTTTTTCTAAGTTCATAGAACAAAGTTTGTCAGACTTAAAAATGGATGAAGGTGGAATGAAATCCACATCTTCATAGCTGATCTATAATAATAGTGATACTCACTTTGTGCAAACCTCTTAAAATGAATAATGGTCCCCTAATATACCATTCAAGTCATTTTACTATGGGAAATCATTCATCAAAAATGCATATAAATCTAGAATTCAATTAATCATCTCAAACAATGGATTAGTCTCTTACAATTTTTATTCTAACCCATTTTTTCTTCAAATGAAATGTAGTTGTCACTGGAAAATATCAAAGTGGTATTTAACAAATATATGTGGATTTATAATTAAACCTATTAAAACCTGTGATGAAATATAAAAGGTAGAGAGCCAAAATCTAATTATAATAATTGTAGGAAACAATACTGGATTTCTTTTCAGTAGAGTAAAAACATTTTGATTTTTAATGCAATGTATTATTAGAGGTTTTAATAATGAAATTTGAAATGAGATTTATGGTGCATTCAGTGGATAGCTGATGGCAAGAGAAGTGTAGCAGCTGTTAGAAAATCCCACTGGTTATCTAATCTACTTTATTAATAGGCACGGTAGGTGGTGCTAACTTTAAAATACCTTATATGGATCTAAGAGAGGAGATTGTGGCTGGGAAAAGTATATCAATGCTGGATTGGATAATACTAGATATACGGAGGGAAAGTGACTCAATTATCAAAATTTTATATTTTTTGCAAATGGTCAAATATTTTGTTGGCAAGTATACCGTAATTTAAAAATATAACTTAATTTGAAAAATATGTCAGTAACTGGCTTATTTCCCCTGTTCTTTCCTACTTGGTGTAACCCTGATGCCAGTTGAATACATTGAACTCTGTGTCTTAGCTACTTTTGTCATTGCTGAGACAAAATACCCAATGTGTAAAGTTAAGGGAGGAAAAATTTATTTAGCTCACAGTGTGTGGAGATGTCAGTCTATAGTTGGCTGGCTCCATGGCAGGGTGGGCATTGCAAAGGCGAAATGGTTCATGGTGGGCAGAAGGTAGCACAGTAAGTAAGTGCCATCAACAACTTCTTTTTCCTTCTTTTGTATTCTATATAGGCTACAAGAATTAGAGGGGTGACAAACCAATCAGTAGATTGATTTAGTAATCAAACACTCTTAATCCCAGCATCCTTAATCTTAACATTGTACCACGAATCAATCACACACTGTAGATCCAGCCACCTCCAAAAAAGCCTCACCTGCAACTGTATGAAGCTCTGGGGGGACATCTAGACACAAGCCATAACATTCCTTCCCTGGCTCCCTGAAGATTTACACACATCCCTTTATGTAAAAGGAATTTAGTCTATCTCTAATATTTTGAGTTGTCGAAATATTAACAGTTTTAGCATTGCTGAAAAGTCTAAGTCTAAAGTCTCCACTGAGATTTAAGGCAAACTCTTAACTTCAAGTCCCTGTATAAATGAATGGAAAGTTAAGCACTTTTAACATTCAATGGCATAAGATAGATATTTCTATCTTAAAAGGTATAAAGAGGGGGATGGAAAGGAATGGGAACAAAGCAAGACCAAAATCTAGCAGGGCAAACATTAAATCTCATAGTTTTATGTCTACCATCTTCAGCAATTCATGGCAAGTTGAGAATGCTAAAGGACTGGGGTAGCTCTGCCCCTGTGGCACTACTGGTGGTTGCAGTCCTCAGGGTTTTCTCTTGGGCTGGTTTTGCTCCCTCTTTGTAGCTTTTTTTTTTTTTAAGATGATCTATGCTCTTGGCTTTTCTAAACTTTTGGGGTCTCTACTACACCTTTTGCTTCACACTCACAGCCTCACACGCTGCCCTCTCAGAGGCACACTGCCTGGCCTCTCAGGCATTTTGAAATCTGGGTGGAGGCCTTTCTAACCTTATAACTCTTCCATTTTGCATGTGCCTAAAACTAGCACCATGTGGATGATGCCAGTATCTGCTGTTAACCGATGTGGTAGCCAGGCTTCTTTTTCTCTTGGCGGTAGGGGTCAAGTATCTGGATAGCTGAACATTCTGAACCTGTCTCAAGGAACAAAGTTTTTAGAGTGCCGCCATTTTGGGACATGGTACTCTGGGGCTCTCTTCTCAAAGCAAAGTCTTTCACCTTTGCAACTCTGAGGCTGTAAAGGCTGGAGTTTTGCTGGTTTTTGTGATGTCTCCAGGCCTTCTTTTTTGTTGTCTTTTTCTGAAACACATGGCTTTTTTTTTTTTCCCTAGTCTTTTTCGTGACCAATTTCTCCTCTGTTCTATCTTTGCAGGCCACAACTTTACTGAAGCTTCTTTTATGCACAAACTCACATTTTAAATCATTCTGCTGGGCTCTTTGATCTTGATTCTCAGCACAAATCTGGCTAAAAGCCTCCAACAGTAGCCATGCCAATACCTCAATATTAGACTGCCTTGAAAAACTTTTTGCAAGATTATTTAGTCTTGTTTAGTCTGCTGCCCTTAATCTCAGTCTTTGGGACAGTCTTTGGATAGGAGCAAAATGAAGACAAACTTTCTGCCAATGTATAACACACAATGTCTAGAGTCTAACAGTCAATACTGTCTTTCTTCCCAGAAGAAACCTCTTGAGCCTAGTCTTTATCAGCAACTTTTTTTCATCAATATTCTGGTCTTCTGACCTCAGACTAGAATCTCCCATCAAGTATAGCCTAAGGCATTCTAGCTCTAATTTTTTTAGCCAGTATCTCCAAATCCTTTTTTTTTTTTTTTAATTCTTCCCTTTCTCACAAGCCAGCTCTAAAGGCTCCTAAACCACATGGTCAGGTACAGTCAGAGCAATGACCCCACCCTCAGTGCCAAATTCTGTCTTAGTTACTTATCTCTTTGCTGAGACGAAATAGCCAACATCTATAGTTAAAGGAAGAAAAGTTTATTTAGCTAACAGTTTGTATTGATTTCAGTCTACATTTGGCTGGCTCCAAGACAGGGTGGCGTGGTAGATGGGCATTGCAGAGGAGAAATAGTTCATGGTGGGCAGAATGTAGCAAAGCAAGCAAGGGACCTTAGCAGCTTCTTTTTGCCCTTTTTATATTCTGTCTAGACTACTGGGATTAGGGTGGTGCCAAACCAACCAGTGGACTGATTTAGTAGTCACACACCCTTAATCCTAGCATTTTTAATCCTAACATTGCATCATAAATCAATCGTACGTTCTATATCCAGCCATCTCTGAAAAAGTCCCACCTGTGACTGCATGACACTTTCAGGGGACATCTAGACATAAGCCATAATGCTATCAAATTAACAGGTGAAGAAAAATAATTTGACCTCAACAGTAATGAATAGGAAATTCTGATGATACTATTACCTGCTTCAGTCTTACTCTTGATTTCACAAGAATAAATCTAATTCAATTTTTCTTTTAAACTATTTATAGAAAAATACAGATTCATCATCTCCCAATATTACTACTATCTTCTTTGATACACTTGTGGAGATCTGAATTAACTGCGCAATACTTAGTATTTATTCTATGACACTAACAACTAGAAATAATAAACACGATATACAGAAGTTTGTATATTAAATGGCATGCAATTATTCTCATTTCATGTCTTGTTCTAAAAAGTTGTACTTTGATGCAAACTGTTCAGATTTGCTTTGGTTTTAAGTGATACCTCTTCCAATAAGCTAAAGGAAAACACGTATTTAAATAGAATCAGTTCCAAGTACACAAAAGCACAAATAAGAGTTGCATTAATCCACACTCCTTGTACTTTCTCCCCATTTTCTACAGTAACTTTTATGTAAGATATAAGTGTATGATGTTAGTTTCTTATTGCTGCTGTAACAAATTACTACAAGCTCAGTCATTTAAAAAATAAAGAGTATTTTCTTACAATTCTAGAGATCAGAAATCCTAAAATTAGAATATTGATAGGTTTCATTATATCTGAAGCTGTAAATGAGAATCTTTTTGCCTTGCCTTTTTAGGTTTTAGAGGCTGCCTATACAATATGTCTTCTGACCTCTTCCTCATCAAAACCAGCATCTTCAGATCTCTCTGATTGTATATTTCTCCTACTACTTTTCTGTTATTGCGTTGTCTTTATCACAGTCATGCCTTTGATTTTGATTTATTGTAAGCACCATGGTGATTACATTGAACCTGTTCAATAACTCAACTTAATCTCTGCATTGGAGGATCCTTAATTTACTCACATCTGCAAGGTTTCTTTTGCTATGTAAGGTAACATAGTCAAGAATTCTGAGGATTTAAGCCACAGATATTTTGGGATTGAGAGGCAGTATCCAGTTTACAAAGGGTGTATTTGTGGTATCCATTTGCTTTTATTCTTAGAAAAATCTGTTCAAAATGTTCATTTGGTTTCAGTATCTGTCAATATGGTTTCCTTTACTTCTTTAAATCTATTTATAATACCTGCTTTAAATTCCCGTTTGTTTCTACTAAGTGAGGCATCTAGGCCCCCAGATTTTTTTTATTCCTCAATTTTTCCTATGTGTTGCTCACATTTTTCCATTTTTTGCATATGCCATTAAAATGATATTTTACATAATACATTGAAACAATTTTGGATAATGATTCCTTTTCCCCACTCCAGAGTGTATGGTTTACTTGATCATTTGCTTCTATATTCAGTCAGTTGACTGAATTTAACCTGAGAAATCTGTTCCCTCAACAGTGTGCATGCTCATTTTTTTAAATCATTGGTTTCTTTTGGTTTGTGCTCTTAGGGAGTTGCCTCTTGACCATTTAAACTAAGTCCCTTTAACAGTTATATGTTGTACCTCATTATGTAATGTCTGTGTGGCTTGGTGGTTGCTGTCACAGCTCATGGAGTTTGCCCTGCTTTAGCTTATGCTCAGCCAAAATTTTGCGGTTTGGAGATGCTATCTCTGATCTTCCTTGAGAGATACAGCCTTAGACACAAAACTGTCACCTGGTCTGCCACCAATGAGCCTAATACTATTTGTAGAAACAGCCTCCAAGGCTTGTCTGCTTAATTTTAGGTTATTGCAGTATGTGTAAGCAATTGAATCCTGTCTTTATATTTATTTGATGACTAATAAACTTGGCCATATTTTTATATTTTTCACAGGTCATTTGGTTATTGTATTTGTGAAGTATATTTTTACAATTTTTTGCCCATTTTTCTAATAGATTGTCTGTCTTACTAATTGACTTCAGTAGATTCTGTACTGTTAAAATCTATTGCATTTTGAAAGAAAAGAGAGGAAATACATGAGTGATGAACCTGATAAATATATTTTGAGAGAATATTAAGAAAAATTTAAAGCTAAGAAGTTCCTGAAGAGTTAGTAGACAGAGTTAAATTAGTAAGAATATAAAAGTTGAAAATATTCTGCAATTAGGGAAGTTGTGGTCATACATAGTCTTGGATAGTAATGAAGATTAAATGTCTTTCTATTCTAAAAATCTTATAGTAAACATCATTTTCAGTGAGTTCTAGGCACTATGTTAATTCTTTTACATTCATCATTTAATTCTTCCAGCACCCTAAGGAAGATGTGATTAAACCCATTTTAGAGGAGGAAATTGAGCCTAATTTTTATTTTCCTAAAGTCATACTATGGAATCAAAGGGCCATTAATTCCAAAGTCTGAACAAACAGTACCACAGCACAGGAAAAAAACAACCAGTTTTCCAGATACACAGAGCTATTGATGAACAAAAGAGATTTAAGAGACAGAAAATATGTCTTAAAATAAAATATTTAATAAAATTCTATTATTCATCTTGAAGATGTAAAATTTTATCTAAGCAAATACCTTTAAGTTAAAAAAGGGTATTTAAAGGTGAAAATATCCTTGGAAACCACAGCACAGAAGGAAAATGGAAACAAACTGATGTATGGAAAATTGCAACTATTAAAATGATAATCTTGATAATCATTACAGTTGCTCAAAAATTATTAAGTATAGCATTTAAAGTCCAATTTCACTACTTTATTGCTCAGTCTTCCCTTTAGCCTCCTATAAAAATCCAAAAAATTGCTGGTTCCAAACACATTTCCATGTTTCTCAGGCTTTTTGTATACATAGAATGTTTTATCTCATCTTTTTCATCTGACAAATATTATTTCTCTAAAATCCTGCTTAAATATCATCTTCTCTGTGAAGTCTTACCTAGTTCTCTCCTGTATCCAGGATGGAGTCCCATGTCTCTTTAAATAAACTTTAATTAAAACACACATCATGGACTGTAACAGAATGAATTATCAATGTATTTATCCCTCCCACAGCATTGGAGTTGAGAGGGGGAATTGGGGTACTTTTGTGATTATCTATAGCTAGTATGAAGTTAAGCACTTACTAAGTATTATTCACAAGTGTCAGTGCCGTGAATGCGCAAGAAGTCTATTTATTGGAAAATAAAAAGGTGGTGATCATGATGATGTGTGGTAGTGGGGACTCGGCACAGCACTGAGGGGTGAGAGGAAATGTTAGGACTCAGATGAATTGGAGAAGCCCGTTTAGGCTAAAGTGGAGTCTAGTCCTGAGTTCTCAATATTGTTTGCCATGCAGGAATACAAAATGCATTTGATCAAATTCTTAAATTTGATAAGAGGGTGAAGAAGATCAAAATACATTATATGCATGTCGAAATAAGACCCATTAATCTGTGTAACCAGCTTTTTAAAAAGAGTGAGAAAAAGAAAAAAGAAAAATATTAGCCAGATGTAGTGTTGTAAAAGGATACTTCTGAACATCTAGTAATAAAAGATTTTCCTATCCCTCCTTCCCAGGGTTTCAGGGAAACATTGGAAAGACATACCAAAATAAAACAAAACAAAACAAAAAAACAAAAAAACAAAACCAAACAAAAAAACCTGAAGGAAACCATAGAATTGAAGAGATAAGAGGGGTCTAATAGTCAATCTGCTTTAAATAACTTAGTTATTAACTTTTAGTTATTTCAGAAGAGTTGCTCTTGTAGGACTCCTACCACTCTGAGGTCTGAAAACCTGCAAGAGAAGTCAGCAAGAAAAAATATTCAACTAAGAAAAATACAGCCCTCCCTACACACTTTCTGTTGTAGAAAACCTATCAAATTCCAAAATTGTAAGTACTATGTGAACAATAACAGCCTTTTGGAGGGGCCTGAAGGCTGACAACCTTGAAGGGGAACCTGTTTGCTAAGCATGTAATTAGCTGGCTTCTCCGTCCTTACGAAAATCAGGCAAAACATCTAACCAACCATAAAGAGCATCAAAAAATCAATGTCATTTTTGCGAGCAAAATAGAAATGCTGATGGAGGGTTTGACCCTCATTTTTAGCCTGTTTTCAGTAGCTTAGTTCAACAAAGCTTTCGGGGACTAAAGCAGAGTTTCTATCTTTTGCCTCAGCATATTTAATAAAACAAGACCAAAACAACTAACTCTCATCAGGAGCAAACCTGTCACTTTTGGTGTCACGAGATTTACATGTTAACCAGCCTCAAAGAGCTTTTGTTAATATCATAAAGAAAAAATTGACACTGCCCGCCTGCAAAGTAACATGCCTTAATAACTAGGTATAAATATTTTACTTTTGTTGTTAATCAAACTACCCAGAATAAATACATATATGTTTTAACATTAAATAGTTTTGATCTGTTTATTTATAAAGGTGATTGTGGAAGTTCCCTGGGTCAAAGTTGATAGAATGCTATTTGCCTTTGGATCAGGAAAGCAGTGTGCAAGGATGAGCAGGTGTCCCTGGAGGCTGCTTCCCTTCATCTGGACTCTCTGTACCAATTTCTGCTTCGATTCTCTAATGAGTCTCATCTTTCCTCTTCTTCCTTCCACACAGGACATATTAAAGTGACCAGAGAGCATGATAATCTATTTCAGATAGCCACAGTGAGTTTCAAGTTGAGAATTTCAGTTACTATGTCCAGATAAAGGTTTATTACATACTTCGTAACTACAGAATTGATAATGACTTAATGTTTTCAAAATAATATCTGTATTTTTGAGTAGAGAATGGTACAATTTCATTGAATTATAATTTCCATGGCCAAATTGTTAAATATAAAATTTTAAAACTTATTATAATTTTGAGGGCTCTATTTTGGAATTTCTTCATTTTTTTAAACACAACAATTTATTTAAATAAGCAAGGTGACCTATGTATCTCTCTACTTTTGAGAGTTCTCTGGTCCTAAAGCCCTTTTCATATGCAAGCTCCTTTGGAAGCGAAGTTCTTTGAGATGTCAAATGTCAGTTTCTTGTATTTATTTATTTCTTCTTGTGTCTTAGTCAATTCTTCATAGAGATTCTAAGAACAAGTAATCTAACTGCGGTGAAGGTTTTGAGCAGCCCCACTGGTTGTAAAGCCTTAGTTTACAATCATGTTAGCAAAGGTGGTAGAGAAAAATCACTTTTCTTTCTAGCAGTTTTGGTGGTATTTTTGAGACACAATTGATGTTAGAGGCAGAAACTATGCAATCATTTGGAAAAATGAAGCCATTTCAATAAAATGAAAAGTGTTCGGATACTTTCGTGCAGCATGACTGGTATATAAAACACCCTGAGGTATTATCTTTCATTCCTCTTGTTCTGTCTACATACAACACACATACACACATATCCACACATCTTTACATAAATGCACAAATAAATAGGTAATAAGCTCTATGGAGAGGATGACTCACTGGAAAAAGAACCATTCAGTCTTGTCCGAGAGGTGTATTGTGTATTCTACTTGGAGTTAGATAAAATACAGGATACTTAGATAAATTTGAATCTCAGGTAAACAGCAATTTTAGTACAAATGTACAATACATATTTAGTGTATATGGGAATTCCTTCTTTCAGATCCACTTGGAAGATAAAAAGAGCTTGAGAATTCTGAAAACAGTTATAGAACTATGCTATTTCAAAATATTTATTTTTGTCAAATTGACTTCTTCAGCACCGTTAAAATCCCAATGTTATAGATTATTTATAATCACAGAATTTGCTTTTCAATATTAATTCGCAAGGCTCTAGGTGCAGTGTGGTCCAGTGATAGCTAGAAGTTTAAAGTGGGCTAACCCACAACACTCTCCTTCAATACTCTCAGACTACCATTGAATATTAAATTCACTTGGTGGATGAGGGCCTAGGCCTGCAATAGGCTCCATTTCTATCCGACAAATGAGGAAACTGAGATCTAGAATGCTTTGTCAGTAGTAGTCTTTGAATCTGTAATGATTTTACTTTTGAATTGTTTTGTAAGCGAAGTCTGATAGGACACTGGAACATGCCTTGGATGGTTTAGAACTTCAGCTCACACTGCGCTTCCCATCTGAAGCTTCCCCACAAGGAGTTCCTGCCCTCCTGCTTCTCTAACCCTACCCTCCCTTTCCCTCTCTCTCACCCACTCCCACTCTTTTGCCTCGCAGGGGCCGAAGTGATGCCACATATGAGGTCCCACTGGATGAACAGAGCATCGGTGCTGACAGTGGCCCAACCCTGGGCCAGAAGAATGGTCCAAATATCAATTTTGACTTGGCTCAGAAACTCTGGTGTAGAAAATCATACTTGGGGACAACAAACGTTTCTCTATCACTTAACTTATAAATAGCACATAGAAGAATCACTATTTTTACTTGGCTTAAGGGATCATATTCTATCTTATTTATTCTTTTACCTTATTGGCAATCTTCCTGTACCCCTTTGACTTTTTGTATCATTTTTCAGATCTCTGAAAGTTATCATGCATCAGAGTTCAATACTAACATATTTTTGCTGTACATACTAACTCCTGAGGTAGTATTATCCATTGTCATGGCTTTGAACAACACTGACATATTAAAGATTCTCAAGTTTATATGCAAACTGATGACTCCAGACTTGCATATCCAAATACCAACTTGGCTTCTCTACTGTGTACATATTAGACATTTTAAACTTAGAATTTCTCATTAAATTTCTAATCCTCTCTTACTTCCCAAATCTGACCCATTGGTAGTCTCTCAATTAGTGTTTAGGTAAAAAATACTGTATTCAGAATTTATTTCTTGGGTCAAATTCTACCTGCCAGCCAATTGTGATGGCTCTAATTTGAAAATATACCTAGAATCTTATTAATTTCTGCAATTTCTACTGTCCCAGGTTCAAATATACTCTTCTGATACCTGGGCTACTGTAGTAACCTCTCTGCTGTTCTCTGCATCGTTGCCTTATTCAAAATGGCAGAAATTAACAATTGTCACCTAGTATTCTAAAAGATGTCAAAGCATATTAATGAATTCATATAAATTAATCACATACTAACAAGTCTTACACAAAAACACAACTATTGTTAGCAATCTATTAGTTTTCTATTACTAGTGTAACAGATGATCACTATCTCCATGGCTTAAACAATCCAGATTTTCTTAAATTCTGTGTGTTATAGTTCTATACTTTAAAATTTTAACATATATCTCACTGGATTAAGTCTGGTGTCCAGTAAAATCAAGATGTCTTTATTCTTTTTTAAAGGCTATAAGAGAGAATTTATTTCCTTGTCATTTCCAGATTCTAGGGGTGTTCTGTATTCCTTAGTCTGTTTTATTTTCTTCTGTCTTCAAGCCTACTGGCAGGCAATAGAGTGTTTCTTACATGATATTACTATGTCCTCCAATTGTGTTTCCTTTTTTCCATTCTTAAGGACCTTTGTGATTGTGTTGAACCCACCTAGATAACCTAGGAGAAGATCTTTATCTCTAGATCAGCTGATGAATGAACTTAATTCCACCCACGTCTTTAATTTCCCTTTGACATTTAATTTAACATATTCATAATTTTTGGTTAGTAGGACATGGACATCTTTGGGATGGAAATTATTTTGTATACCACCCTCCTCAAATATTTTTCAACTTCAGTGTTAAAATTTTGATACTTATTGCTAGAAACCTCCAATTTAATTAACTCAGGAAAAACACCTGGCATTGCATACTTATAAAAATAAAAGCAAGATTAGAATTATTTATTACAAAGTATCGATATTTAACCTACATAGCATTTCCTTGAGAACATTCTATCATTTAAAAAAAAATCACCTCAAAGGAAAAACATTACTTTGGTACTAATTTGCTCCAAAGGCAAATTTTTGGGACAATTTGTGTGTGTGCATGTGTGTGTGTGTGTGTATGTGTGTGTGTGTGTGTGTATACATATATATATATAAACCTGAGTAATAATTCAATTTCTTTTTTCTCTGGCTAATTCACGTACTTTTCCACATAACCATTTCTTTGATACTATAGTAATCAGAACAATTAGCTGAGGGTCTGCTTGGTGCCAAGCTCAGTTCTAAATGTTTTCATGTGTGTCCCATTTAAGCTCACCCAGCCCTTTGAAGGAGGCGTTAGTTCCTAATAGTCCATAGACGTAACGCTTAGCTAGCATGACTCGCCTGCCTGAAAAGAGGCAGAATGGGGATTTGACCTGAAATAAGAAAACTGGAGAGAGTAAAGACTTTCCATCAGGAATCCAGGAAGAGTAGCAGAGACACATGTGAAATCTTACAGTCTTAATCCCTATGCAGATAGTTTGTCTCTAATCAGCAAAATAAATAAAATTGTGCTGACAAAGTTTTTTTGCTTCTGTTTGTTTTTAGAACCTCTCCTGCCTGGGTGAATTCTTTTTCAAAAACAAGAAGTAAGGGAAATGCTAATTTCCGGTGGGCATGTTTACTATGTTCTTCATTTGTAAGGAGCATTCAATTTCAGAAATATGTTTGTTGGTAATAAATTCTCTTTAACCAGAAAAGTTATAGAGGATTATCTTAAAGGCCTGCGGAGCAGAAATGACAAGTCAGAGGAACCATCCATTACGTTTACTGGTAATTGGATCTGAAGTGCTGACCTTAAAAAGATTGTGCTCCAATAATGCAATTATGTTCCAAAAATCTTAATAAAAAGCACATTTCTCCTCCTCATGCTTCTCAGAGGAAAGCCATTTTAAAAATCACAACCAAAGACAAATGCAAAGCTGCAGAATACTTGAGTTCTAGTTACACACCTGCTCTCTGATCTTCTTATGCTAAGAAGATGAATATAAAGAGTGCTGTTGGGACAAAAACACTGCTCAGTGTGACACTATAAATCACCTCTATTAGTAAATGTAGTGTCAGGTTCTCACACATTTAGCTTTTGAGCTAACATCCCATTATTTCATCCTATGCATGAACGAACACTGGAGGTCTGTTATGGCAAGTGGATGAGCAGTCACATCAGCTCATCTTTACCGAGTCAACTCAAGCTGGTCCAGAGGTTAGACTTACAGTTTTAGCCTGCATTTACCATACCTGTCTCTCTAACTGCTGAATTGATGTGATGTCTTCTATCCCTCCACAGAAAGCTCTTCATTTTTCCACACCCAAGGGTATGAGAATAGGCATAAAGACTGCACTTCATTGGTTCCACTGCCCAAGCAGGGGCTGAACATCCACCTCCTTTCCTAAAGTAGAATAACAGCTTGACTTTTTCACTCTGAAAATCCATGCCTTTCTCAAAGACTCTAATGTAGAAAGCCAAGCTTCCATGGATTTCATATTTAAAGGTTGAAACTCATCAAGAGATCTAAAATTTAAACAACTTCAGGAATGTGTAAATCTCTAGAAATTGCATGCAAAAGTTTATGTGTTTATGAGGAAGAATGTACGTTTCTCAAGTGGAAGAATACAAAATTTGCCAAATTCTCGAAAAAGAAACAAGCAAAGAAAGAAAGAAAAAAAATGTACCTATTAAGCACACTAATTAAAAACCAGACCTGGAAAGATTGACAACGTCCCCAATACTGAAATGTCAATTCTACATTTACTGATGCTTGACTCATGTCAGAGATGATTTGAAGCAAAGCTAGAGGTAAAGAACTATATGAATAAGTATCAGAAAAGTAAATAAACAGATAATTTAGTTGCCTGAATAGGTGATTAAAGGGGGGAAAAAATCCCTCCAATTTCTAAACAATTTGAAAAGAGCAGGGCTGCCCAATGCAGCCCAGCTTGCACCTGAATCCCATGATATCACAGAGGCCGCAGAAAGGAATCTCTTCCAAAACTTGCCATGCCTGAAATGCAGCAAAGTTTCTGCTCTATTTATGGGGTATCAATGACCCACATTTCAAGGCAAACAATACACAAGGCTAAAAGCATTTACTTAGAGCATCTAATCTAGTTTAGGGGTAGATGAGTGTAAGAAGGCTTCCCAGGAAGTTGACATCTAGATTTAATACAAAACGATAAGAACAGATTAGCTAGGCAAATAGATGTAAAGCTAGGGAGAAGTCCTTGGCACTAAAGTAAGATTTTCAAAAGTGTAGAAAATCCTAGACAAACTGAAGGAAGTTCCAAATGGCGGGAGTTTCAAATGGGTGTCAGGGTTTTTTATGACCATGTTGTCCAAGGAGGCCACTGTTAATCTTCAGAATTTTCCAGTTTAACTACAAAATTGCTGTACAACATTGGTGGTATACTGGTGAGCATAGCTGCCTTCCAAAATTGCTGTACAGTATAAATCATTGGAAATTATCATAATTCAGCCATTCATTCAACAAATATCAACAGAGCACCTTCTATGTTTAAGGTTCTATCCCTGCTGTTGGGGTAGGGTTGGAGTAGGGTAGTAGAAAAACAAATGTTCTTATTCTCAGGGTGCTGAGCCTCTACTTAATGTATTCATTTATCCACTTATTATCTATTTCCCCACATATAATAGAATTCCAATTCTATAAGGACAGACAGCTATGCATCTTATACATTATTTTCTCCTAAGTACAGAACAGTGCTAAGAATACAGGAAGTGGTTAGTAAGTTACTTGAATGAAGATATCAATTAATGAATGCTGTGGTAAGAGATGAGACTAGAGAAATGACTGGAATTCAGCTCATAAGCTTCTGGTAAGCCATGTGATGAAGAAAGAACTTTATTTTGTAGGCAATGCAAAGCCACAAAATATTTTAAGAAGAAACCCAATATGATCTGACTTTTGCTTGGGGAGATCTCTCTGGCTACAGTGTAGAAAATGGATTGATACAGGCAAGACTGGAGATAAAATGGCGTGTTCTTTGCATTTCAAGACAAACATACACACCGCTTTCATCCGACTGCTATCCCCTCCCACCTTCTCAACACTGGAAAACTCAGCCACTGCCCTTGGACTTCTCCATCTCACTTCTGATTTCATAGTACATCTCATCTGACTCTTGGTTTTAAATACTGTTACATGGTGACAATTCCAAATGTTTATCACCAGAGGGATAAGAATTCAAGATTCAACCTACAGGTTTCACAAATTAGCTGTTCCTTTTGCCTGGGATAGTCTATCCCAATAATCTCACGGTTTCTTCTCTCATCTCTCTTAAATCTCTAATTTTCACTTTTCATTGAAAATTCTCTGACTTCTCTGGCTTTGGGTTCGCAATTGAATCCTCTCATTTATTCTTCCCTATACATTTTCACACATAGGATCTATATATTTATTTTCTTGGTTTTGTTCCACCCTACAGTGTAACCTCCTCAAGGTTAGGAATGTTAACCTATTTTGTTCACTTACCTGTTACAGTGCCTAGAAGTATCACACACACACACAAACCTCCATGCATGATATTGAATTAAGTGATAAATAATCTGCAACAAACTGAATAACAAAATAAAACTGCAATAACTATGAATTTCTGAGGTTATAGTGTGGCAAGAAAAACGACAGAATCTAGGGATGTAGGAATCATTATCATTTTTTGTCTAATGAATTTTAGTGTATCTCTGTGTCTATCTATACCTGTTTCTCCTACAGCAAATAGTAATAGATATTCTTAATATTTCTAACTGAATCATGAACCCAAATAACTCACCAGCCACTGCAGTCCACTGTGTCCACCACTCCATTCCACTTGTGTGTCTTTCCGTGGAGGTCTCTGGGGTCACTGGTAGTCACCATGCGTCTGCAGGCTTGAGCCGCCTCTCCCAGGCCGCATGCCAGGCTCAGGGAGAAAGCGCCGACTGGCACTTCCTTCTTCTGTGCTGAGGTCTCTGTTTCTGCTCTCCCCGCGGGCTTGAAATCTCACTTCAAGTCCTTGCTGGGTCCTGGGAACCCAAGTCCTTCCTTCTCCTCCTCACAATGTTATATTCCAGCCTCTGGAAGACAATTCTCAGAGAAACTGTTTCTCCACTGTTCACCGCTCCGCCATCTTCCCGGAAGTCCCTCAAATATGCTTCTACTAGTTTTGAATTGCACTTAGCAAGGAAATGAAGAAAACGAGACATTTCACAGGTTTGAAACATAACAGAATTTTAGGGGGGCAAAGGTGTATATGTATAAATGTAACTGTGAACACTTCCACATCAAATGAAGTTTTTAAAAAAGTTAAATTTGCTGTCACTTTTTATACTTTTTAGGTAGTTTTATACAGTGGGTAAGTACCAGCAAAACTAGGTTTTAATTCTCCCTTTGTAGCTCCTTGAACTGCCGTAGGTGACTTGACTTTTCTGTTTTAGCTTCCTGATGTATACAGTTGAAGTTACAATATCACTAACTTCATGTTTTTTGAGGGGTATGGTAAGAACTAACTGGAATAATATCTGTAAAGCCCTTAAACATCTAGTGTGTGGTGAGGATTCAGTTTGGTAACCTATAATAAATACCAGATATGTGCCTACTGAATATTTTGCACTGTGATTTTTGAATATACAGTGATAGTGAGTGGACATATTTCCAGCATTTATTATTATAATTAGAAGGTACTATCTTTTCATTAACCATTGGTTTGTGTCTTTTTCTTCCTTTCCCACTTTGGCAACTGGATCAAACTAAAGAAATTCAACTCAATAAATCTATTGTGCCACTCTGGTGTGGAAATAAACTTGGTGTGGGTTAAACATTGCCTACATCCATTTGACTGAGATTCACACCACAGCGAGATACAGTCAGAGACTTTAGTCCTTCTAATGATGTCAATATTGACAAAATCGCAGAAGGGAAGGAACTATGTATACCTAACTACTTATACATATAATTCCTTGAAGAATTCGCCCATATTTTTGATCTTGTGACAATAAAGAGAATAATATTCTAGCTCTTGAGGAGACACTTTCTTCATCTCTGGGCCAATAGATTCTGTAATAAAGAGCCTTTTAATGGTGAAGAATTAGGATAAGGGATGAATCTCTGAAATTCTACCTTATCACTACTAGTCTTGCCATGATGGAAGAATTACCTAGCTTTCTGAGAAGAGAAACCAGAGTGACTAAACTAAACATTTCAAAGGCTTCCTGAAGAGAAAATAAAGTGCCATATTTTAAAACTCAACACTCAAGGAAGAGCTCAAGGTCCTATGTCTTTATTTTAAAACAATCCGTTTATGATTTCTTAACTCCATCCCAGCTTGTCTTATTCTTCTCTATCTCCTTCCTAGGAGAAAACATCGATGATACATACATCCAACCAAAGACTTTCATCCAGAATTCATTTAAAGTTCTTACGATTCAGTAGTAAGACAAACAACCCAATTTAAAAATTGAACAAAGGATTTCAACAGACACCACAACATAAGATTTATGAATAGCCCCTAAGCACATGGAAGAATAGTGAACATCATTAGTTACTAGGGGAATTGTAAATTGAAACCACAATGAGATACCATTACACACCATTAGTGCAGCTAAATTATAGGGATTCTAAATAATAATTGATCAGTGATAATATCCAGTGGAGGCAAAAATATGGAGTGGCTTTATTCCACACATTGCTGGTAGATATATAAGATGGTGCAATCATTTTGAAAAACAATTTGGCAATTTCCTTCAAAAATATTTACACATTTGTCATGTAAACCAGCAAATCCAGTACTTGGCATTTGCACAAGAGAAATGCAACCATATCTCTACAAAAAGATTTTTACATAAGTTTTCATAGCAATTTTATTCATAATATTCTCAAACTGAGAACAATTCAAATGTTGAACAACAATGAATGTACAAACAAATTATTACATATTGACACAATGGAATGCTAAAAGCATAAAAAATAAATAGTTGCTATATAAACAACATGGATGTCTCTCATAAATATTATGATGAATGAAAGAAGACAGACATGAAATATCTATATTACATTAAACTCTATAAAAACAACTCTATAGTGACAGAAAACTGATCAGACATTGACTTGGGTAGGAGATAGTGCACTGATTGAGAAGAGATACAAGATAATATTTGGGAAGAAAGCTGGTGCTCCATATCACTGTGTCAATAAAGTATTTAAATTTTAAATGTCAATTATAAGTCAATGAAGAGATTTAAGCAATGAATAAATAAATTAGTTAATATGGCATAATGCGATGGATGGACTAGAAACAAGAAAAAGTATAACACACTAAGGGACCTCTGAAGTTCTTAGGATAGACAGCTAGCAAAAATAAATATGATAGGTAAGGTTATCCTCAATGGCAAATTTTCAATACAGACAGAAAATATCCAGCTCCCAAGAAGAAGGTAATCATTATGTACTGCAAACATGTACTAATAAAACACAAAAATAGCAAAAAAAAAAAAAAAGAATATATACCTTTGTTGGTGTGAACAGTAACTGAGAAGGATTGTTTAAAGGAAGTGTCATGTGTGTGTGTGTCTGTGTATTTAATGAAAAAGATGGAAATCCTACTGTGTGAGATTTGAGACAATATAGATGAATGTAGAGGACACTATGCTAAGTAAAATAAGACAGATGTAGAAAGACAAAAGACAAATACTGTAATAGAACACTTATATGTGGAATTTAAAAGAAGCTCATAAAAGCAGAGTAGAGTACTGGTTACTAAGGGCTTGGGGAGACAGGAAGATACTGGTCAAATTATATAAATGTTCTGTTGTAAGGTGAAGGTGTTCTGGGTCTAATGTACAGCATAGTGACTTCATTTAATAATAATACTACATTGTAAAACTGGTTTATTTCACTCAACATTATATTTTCCAGGTTCATTTTGGATAAATTTTAATAAAACTCTAAAAAAAATAATAATACTACATTGTATACTTGAGATTCACTGAGAGTGAATCTTAAATGTACTCAGCATACACACTCAAAACTTATCATTAAGAGTAGTGATGGATGTGTTAATTAATTTGATGGTGGTAATCATTTTTAATGTACAATACATCAAATCATGTTGTACCCCTTGCACATATACAACTTTTATTTCTCAATTCTATGTAATTAAAGCTAGAAACAATAAAATAAGGTAAATAATTATTTTTAAATTGCTTTCTGGGGACCCCTATTATTTATATTCTCTTTTCATTTCCTTTGAAATAATCCCATTCTATACCAAGATGAAAACATGGGGCCTCAATATTAGAAAAAACCTTTCAGATAATAATTCAAACTTTCATGTAGAACATGACTGCTCTGTTCAGCATCTTTAGAAAGCAGAGTGTGTCACCCAGAACACTTTCCATGATAGAGAGCTAACTCCCCTGGAAGAAAATTTGTTTCATTTCTACCAGCCAGGCATCTCCTCTGCGTTTGGAGTCCAACATCATAGCATCCACGGCTGACTTTATTCTCTTCTGTGAGCAGTGGTGCCAAACCCCTCGAAAAAAGAGAGTTTTCCAAGAACCTTCTTGAAAATATTCTTCCGGGAGATATTTGGTTTCTCAGAAATATCAAGTCTGTTCTCGAAGAAGTGGTGAGGCACCATCATAACCTTACCACAGATAAGGCTCTGAGAGGTCTGGTAGTAAGAGGACATCTTCGGACTGTTGGATTTAGTACTCTAACATTCTACCTATACTTGGAACCACAGCCCCTGTCATTTGTATATTTAGTACAACACGTTAGCCACCCAGGAGACAGTGGTGCCCTGAATAGCAAGGTTGGGACGTTGACTTAGAACATGACAATCATGACAGCATGCACACATTCCAGGTTCAAGGGCTAAGGACTACTTCTCAAAACAGCTGTGATGGGAGCTGGGGAAATTGTTAGATACGAACCCTGTCAGATCTGCTCTATCTACTCTGTCCCTGGAGGAAAGGCTAAGAAACTTTCATGTAACATGTGCCAGTGGGGATTTTTCAGTATATTCAAGTTTGAATACTATTGTTTTAAGCCTGTGCTAGTCAAAATGAGTCTAGGATCCTGTAGCCAATGCATCATCAGGAGCTTGTTAGAAACGCAGAACTTCAGGGTCGTTCAGACTGATGAACCGGCATCCGCACTTTCACAAAGTCATCACGGAACTTTTACATACATTAAAGTTTGAGAAGCATCATCCTGAGTGATACTAAACTCACTGTCAGGGAAGAAATTTTTGTCAAAATTTTAATTCCTCGTATATTCTTGTCACATCAGTCATCCCAGATATGTAAGTGACACCACTTAGACTAATGTGCCATTGATGTCACTTAGGATACCAGCAAGAAAACTTTAAAAGCCCACATGGCTTTGAAGCTAGGACAGTGGTTGGTAATAAGAAATTTGTTCTATTGCCAGGTACCTAAACTCATCTTAAGTTTGAACAGACCAGTTTCAAGAAATGTAAGTGCATTTATCCCACTAGTATATCACATTAAAAATAGCTGTAAGAGAAGCTGGTAATAGCAGGCTGCATGCTTGTTACTATTCTAGGTATATATATATATATGTGTATTCATGACTGTCATTGTGTGTGTAAAATTTATATCTCACCACAACTCTAAGAGGTCGGTACCGTTACTATTCTCAGTTATCCGAAAAAGGAAAATTTTCATGGAATTGATTCCCAAGGCATAATGAATAGAAAAACCAAATAATTTGAATTTTTTCTCTGGATGAGTAGAGTGCGATAAAGACTTAAATGTAAATAAAATAAAATCTAACCCATAAAACTTTCTTAAAAGAAAGGAAATTTGTTTTACACTTTAATTGATTTGGAGGTAGAAACCGCTGAGCAGTTTCCGATTACCTTGCCGAGATGCAGGCAATTGGCAACAATCATACCAATTACAAGCCATTTAAGCAAGCTGAATTAAATTAGTAGTAATTCTAAAGTACTCCCGCTTGCATAGAGATTGGTTTAATTTTTATGTAAATTCAAATTCCAGTTGTGCAAAATTGTGTAATAGCAAATCAAGCTAGAATATTTTCATTTATCTTCTGAAAATCTCAAAGCTGTATTCAAAGCTCTGGTAGGTATGCACGAATTGAAAATATTTCTGCAAGAAAGTCTTGCAAAGAAAAATCGGAGATCAGGCCTATTTTATTGGCGTGATGTGACAGATAGGCAGAGTCTATGAAATAAAGAGAAGGTGGCAGATTGAAGATCAACAGGATGGAAGAGTACAATAGAGTAGAAAAAACACTGGACCAGAGATCTGGAGAATTGATGTTTAATCCTAATTCTGACTTGAACTTACTGTGTAATCTTGAGAATGTCTCTTTCTATTAGCTACTATTGTGCAATAAAAAACTACAAACTTTCAATGGATTAAAAAAACACATTTATTTCTAATTTAAGAACCTCTCTATGCAGATAGGTTGGAGTTTAGCAGAGGCAGAGAGACCCGAACTGGCCTCAAATCCAAGCTGCAGTTTGAGTCCAGGACTGACCCATGTGTCATGTATCCTTGGCCATGTATCTAAAGTACCTCTTACCCAAGGCCAAAGGAAGGAATATAAAAGTACAACTTCAATCACATATGCTCATTTCAAGTCCTGGCTTCAAGTCCATCTGCCTAATAAATAATTGACCAAAACAAACCCAAAATAAAGCTTAAACGAGAGAGAGAGAACGAAAGAGACAGAGTTAGTTTACTTTGCCACTATAAGACTATGAGTATGGATAATCAATAATTAAAGCAATCACAGCCCGTATTCTTTAGCTTCCACATCTATAAACTGACATAGATGAATTTCACGACTATGAAGGCCACTTCAAACTACTAATATCATTCTGTAATTATAGGAAAAATTCCATGAGATTATATAGTACTATGCATAAACTATTAACCTGCAGGATTATCTGTAGAGAATTTGCTTAGTTGAAAATATTTTTAGATGACATGTTTTAAACAAAAACCAGAATTCTGACTGTTCTTGAAGACCGAGAACAAACACATTTATCTCCCTCTCCTACAATTTTAGTGTCATACTCCCAGCCCACTTTGTATACTACTTGCCTGAAACTTTTGAACAGCTTTTGTTTCTATCCCAGGATTTCAGATTTGACTCTGGCTTGCCTCTCTCCAGCAACTTATGTGGCAAAATAAATCATTTAACTTCTCTGGGTTGTATTTTTTTTTTTTTCATTTACAAAGAGAGAGGGGGATTCTTCTCTACTTTAGGGACATTTTTAAGGGCTTTCTTGCTTACAATTATGTAATTCTAAAGAGGTTACATCAGAGAGCATGGTATATTTCAAGATATCTCATGAGGACAGAAAAGTGGTCTATTTCAAGAGATGACAGAGCAAGTGTTCAAATGAAGATATACAGACTGAGATTTGGAAACGCAAGGCAAAAAAAGGCGATCATGAGCAGTGCTTGTGTTGTGGGTCTCAAAGGAGCCCAAGTGGGAGAAGTAGCAATTAAAGGAGAAGGGAAATTGTTGAGTTAGGCCAAATATCAGAGAGGTTTTCCTAATAGGCAAGTCTTTAAACCGGCATGCTTTCCCAGGGGAAGCAGCAGAAAGTTATTTGAAACAAGGCCGAGTAAGACATTTAAATAAACCACTGTAAACAAAATTCAGTGCACATAAATCAGGGCTATTGGCTCAAGGGTGGGTTGTTTCTTTCCCTTCATTTTGGAGGTTGATTTATATTTCTGTTGAATAAAATAATGAAAAAGCTCAAATCCTAGGACGAGGGCTCAGAAACAGACAAATCCATGGTATGCTCGCATGCATCCTTCAGGCCTATTAGTTTAATGCAGATAGTGGAGGTATCTCAGAAATGATGATCAATTTGGCAACAGCTATCCAAGTTAAATAAGCATATACAAAGCATGAATGTAGATATATTGTTTTGCACATGTCATGAATGTGAACTTTCAGGCTGTCACCCGGTTTGCCCTTATAAAATTCAGAGATTTTCTTTTGCTTTCCTTCTTCTCTGCTGCACATCTTTTTTTTTTTTGAGGTATTTTGGGATAATAGCACTTGTTATTCAATTATTTAAGACAGAGTGTTTGCTGACAACTCGATATTCTATTTTTCTTCTATTTGAATAAAAAGTGCAAAACAGGCAAAGCAAAATAACTGACTTGGCTTTGAGATGGAGCAGAAAAACAAACTAACAAACTAAAAATAAGCAAAACAGCACCCCCCCTTTCATCAGCCAAGATGCTAAGGGTGACCAAAAAAGCTTAGGAAAATACTTTGAAGTGCTACATCCAATATAAACTCTCCGAGAGGATTAACATAATGACAGCATGCGGGCCCTTGGAATCAGCTCATTGCCATAAAGGGCAAATTTGATTAGAGTCACACAAGAATATGAACTGATTACATTTGTAATAATCTGTTACACAAAGCTGTGCCATATTCAGGCACTGAACAAACATTTACTGTGCATCCAAGCTATTCTCCTAAAAACCGAGAGGCTGACAAGGTTGTTTTCTACATGCTTACATTTCTCCCTTTCTGTGTGCGGCCTCCCTTTCTCCAAATTCAGTAACTCCTTTGACATTTGTGTGATGCCAGGTCCTCACCTGAGATTCACTGAAGTCATCTGAAATACATGTTGAGGATTAAGCAAAGTCTACCTTGTGGATTTAGAGAGGAAGCTGATTAAAACAATGATGTGAATTATTAATGGGGATCACAGTAAAAATCATCTAGGTAAGGGGAAGGAAGATTCCAGAGAAAGGAAGCACTTAAAACTTTTCAAGTTTTATTTTCCCCTGCAAAAAGTTTGTTAAAAAATAAGTTCAGAGAATTCATAGACAAGACACAGCTACCAAGTAGCCTCAGCAGAGAAGCGTGCCTCACAAGTCATCAGGAAAGGACAAAACTAAATAATGAATCTCACTTTAAACGATGTAACTGGAGACAACACTATAAAGTATTAAAGGAGTCACGAGGAAACACACACCATCACGTGTGCTCATGAAACTAGAAGTTGGTTCAGGCACTTTGAGGGTCATTTGGTCACAACTGTTAAAATGTTAGAAGCCCTGAGTTCTAACTTCATATCCCAGGATCTACCTAGGGACACTAATGGGTCTGTGGTACTTAACTGTGGTGTCAATTTAAATGAATTAAGAAATGCCCAGCTGATTGGTAGAGCACAGCTAGGTGTGGTGTGTCTGGTAGGTCTGGGTATGTCTGGATGACTGACTTGTAAGCTGCAAACTAAGGAGATAAGACGCACCCTGGATGGGGGTGCCACTAACCCAGAGTGTGCAGCCTGGATGGACTAAAAAGGGAAAGAAGGAAGAAGTCTTCTCATCTGGTCCTTCCGAGGGGCTTGAGTCCTTGCCATAGGCCGCAGGCTTCCCGGAAAGACTCTTCGGCCTTCCAATGCACCCTTCAGCTTCCTGACATGGACTAGTGCTAGACTCTACAGTGAACTCCAGGTCTTTGACTTTTGACTGGATTTTCTGTCTCTCCAGAATGCAGATGGCCCCTTTGCATTCCTTTACTCCTGATTCTTCAGGAGGCCCAATTTGTAAATACTTTATATATCGTATTATGTATTTTATATATATATATATATTATTCCTCTATTCCTCTAGTGAACCCTGATACAGTTTTTATTAGAATAAAGACATGTTCAAGTATTGTTTATATTAGCAAAAATTTGGAAACCAGCTAAATTTCCATCAATAATGTAATTTATGTTTGTCTATGAATTTCCCCAGTCAATGAATCTAAATCTGTAAAAATATCGTCCTTCATTTTCTTTGGTCGTTTTATTTAGAACATGTGTAGTTATAAAATCTTTCTCATCCCTTTGAGATGTAAATCTTTTTGGAGGTATCTTCTTATCCAGAACTGTCTTTCTCTAAAATCTGGAACCATCTCTTCAAAATGAAAATATGAAGGAGCTAGCATCCAATCTTTTAATTTTCATGAAGATTAGGAGCCTAACCTAGTTGGGCTCCTTGCTCCAAGTTGTGGCTACCACCTGTTATAAAGATAGGACCAAATTTATAGCATCTTTTTTTTGGTAAGGCCAGTTAGCAAGCACAGATAGCCTGCAATCTCTCTCTCCTTTCCAGCTTTTAAAAATTCTCTGGCCCTTTTTTCTAGGGGAGTTAATTTCAGACTTAGTCTGGCTTGTCTGTCTCATGGCAATAACCTAGAATAAAGCTTTCCTTGCTTGTTTAACTTTGGGCAATTTTTGTTCCATGTGGTCTGTTTTACAATGTGCAAGCTGATGGGGTTCTGACTGAGGCATCTTAGAAATGTATCAAAGAAAGAGGCTTAAAGGGAATACGTAGAAGAGCTCAGTTAACAAAAAACACAACCTACCAACTGTACCAGAAACCACAGTTAAAGCAAACTAAGATGATTTAATGTATGGCAGCTAAAAAATAAAGCCATCATACATCCGTTTATTAGTATTTGTCACACTTTGTCATCACTGAGACACAATACCTGACACCCACAATTTAAAGGAGAAGAGGTTTATTTGGGCTCAATATTTTTAGAAGTTTCAGTCCATGGTCAACTGACTCCAAGGGAGGAAGGGCGTGGGGGAAGGACTTGGCAGAAGAAAGCTGCCCAAGTTATGATGACCAAGAAGCAGAGAGAGAAGGGAGGAGCCAGAGAGGGAGACAGTGACCTCTCTCTTCAAGCAGGCCTGACCTACTAATATCACATTTAGCTATGGGGCCCCATGACTCATCCACCTTCCAAATGTTCCATCTTTGAGTATGTGAGAATTTTGCAGGTTTTTAAAATGAGCACAATACGAGGATAAAAACAATAATTAATAACAATATTGAGTAATTATAATAATATATGCTACAACAAAGTTATACGAATGTGGTTCCTCCCATGTCTACAAATTTCTCATCACACACTGTGGCCATAACTTCTGCAGTTTGAGGTAAGACAGCAAAACTAGCACACATTTCTTTTTCCTTCTTCACAATTTCACGGATGAAAAATTTGTTCTTACCATGTATTTTAAAAACCTCAGCAGATGATATTTTATTCTTTCCTTAAATTGAGTACTTTCAGTTTTCATTTCATGGAAGCACTTTATGACTTTGCTTTGGAATATCTGAATTGACAGCATATTGCTCTGTGTTTTGGGGCCAATATTAAGTAAAGTAAGAGTTACTTGAACACACTGCAACAGCCAATCTGATAACAAAGTAGCAGTTAAGAGTCTAAGGAGCAGATCACACGTGCAGCCCAGACACAGTTCACACTGAGATAGTTCATGTCCCTGGCAGGACGGAGCAGAATATTGTGAGACCTCATTATGCTACTCATAATAGGGTACAGTCTAAAATTTAAGAATTGTTAATTTTTGGAATTTCTCACTTAATATTGACTGTAGGTAACTAAAACCGCAGACAGAAAAACTTCAGAAGTGAAGCTATTGTATTTTCACATTTTCTTTAATTCATGAATGCCCAAATACTCCTCTTTTAATACTGTACTTATCTTTTCACCAAGGTGTGTCCCTTTGCAAATGACAGGAGAACTAACTCAAAAGGGCTTTTAAGTGTAAAAATAGTTTATTGTTTTAATAACGAAAATGTTTAGTGAAATTTGGTGAAGGTGGGATCTAGATGGCCAAAAATGTCTTCAGAATTGGTTATTTGTTTTAGGGTCTCATATTTCATTTCCTTTATTTTTCACTGGAGGTCCTTCGGAGCCACAAAATACGGGTAGGTGCCAAATTTGGGGTTATATCATGTCCTATGAAAAACAATACTTCCCTCTAATAGTTTCATTCAAAGGTCCAGAATTCCTTGTGATTAAACATTGCATCACATAATTTTCTTCAAGTTCCTCAGTATGGCCTACAGAATGCAAATATTTCAAATAGCCAGGCTTGACTGAGATACCATCCCACTAAGATCACAAGTATTAAAAGTAAAGGAAAGAGATATTCTAGAAGAAAATCAAGATACATAAATTGACCAGGAGGAAGTAGAAGCTTACTGGGCTTTACTAACAAGTTTCCATTACACATGTTTACAATCAACTCCATTGACAACATTTTTTGCATCCAGTCTGAACATCTAGAAGGGGTTGGCTGTCCCTTTGAAGCATGTAGGGTTTTGTTTGTTTGTTTGTTTGTTTGTTTTTACTTCTATTTCTATTAAATGTATCTCTCAAAGCAAAATCAGTTTTATCTTTTCATCCTCAACCTCTGCTTTCAATCCTTGTATGACTTATATTTGGTATGATTGAAAAATACAATGACTATTTACATTTTTAAAAATGTGTAAGAGTTGTACACACATGGCCATTAGTCTGCTTCAGATTACTTCCCCTAGCTTAGAACACACACATTTCATCATTCTTACTACTTTCTACAAGCAATTTTGAAGAATCCATTTTCACAAAGCTTTCAGTTTTTAATTGTGCTGTTGTGTGGCTGCCTCAATGTCTTGGGTCAGTTTAAAATGTTTATCTTTCATGGTCATTTTGATTTTAGGAAGAACCAGAAATTCCACAGTGCCAGATCTGGTGAAAAGGTGAACGAGAGCACACCATAATGTTTTAGAAGACTGCCTTTCCATTGGATGGCACTTGGTGGCAACATTCACAAAATTTCCAACCACAACTCCTAAAAACACTCACAGAAGAGGACTTCCAGCACTGCTGAAGAAAGTGGCAAGAGTGATGGGCTAAATGTGTTCAAAGTGAGAGCAATCTTTTGAGGGGTATAATGGCAATGCATCTTAAATTTAGCCATTCACCACACATTTTGATCATACCGCATGTATCTGTAGTAGGAAAGAGGTGAATGGACATTGGCAAGTTCATCAGTCTTCTGAAACCCTGATTTTCGCATCTTTTCTGTGATTAATCATACTCAGTTCTATCCAAAATTGCCTTATGCTTTCAAAAGTTACTTATTTTTTCTAAGACACAATAAATAAAATTATAATATGACCACACTAATAACTAAAATAGCTGACATTTATTGAGTACTTACTCTGTGCCAGGCAGGATTTTAACTATCTTGCAGATCCTCTCTCTCTCTCTTCTTGTGTGCTTCCCATGATACAAAATTACCTGTTATTTTCTGCCCACTTATTTTACTTTAGCAACACTGAGTTTTGTGCTGTTTCCGGGCAGCCACAGATTATTTCTAAGTTAGGAGCTCGTGGGACCGTCTGAGTAGGATGTTTTTTCCCTAAGTGATTCACATGGCTGGTACCTTCTTGTTAATCAGATCTCAGTTTAAATACCAGATCTGTAGAGCTGGTATTCTTGAGCACTCAGTATAAGTTATCCACACATCTAATCCCATTTTCTTTTAACACATCAGCCATTCTCCTCTTCTTACTCCTCCTAATTCTACATCTTCCTCCTTTCTTCCCTCCCTTTGTCCTCCTCCTTTTCATTGGTTTTTCCTTTTAATATCACCTACTGCTATCACTCATATCTTTTTTCCCTTTTTTTTTACTTTCCCTTTGTAATACGAATATATAAGATAAAAGACCACATCTGTCACGTTTACTGTTGCATCTCCAGTACACTTTGTACACAGTCACCAATGTTTTAATGGCTTTAAAAATGTATCTAGTTTAATCTACAGAGCAAACCTATAAGGTAGATACTATTAATTGTGCATAATCGTGCACAAGAATAACAATGCCTAAAAAAGTTAGATCCCTTGGTCAAAGTCGCATATTTAATAATTAGCAGAGCCAGTATTTGAACAGAGAAACTGAGCCTCCCATACTCCGATAAAAACCAGGTTTCCATCTTTCTGTGTGTAGTCTCTAAGCGAAGTACTCAGCATAGAGGGACGAACAAAATACAGGATCACTGTTGTTCATGAGCATACAGACTGGAAGTTGCTAGAGTTCAGCAAGTCATCAAGAAACTAACTGGAAGGTTAGAAGTTAGTAAATAATGGGAAGTAAAATTATAAAATCTTGTGAGGAACATGGAGAAACAAGATTTAATCTATGAGAGAGGTAAGGACTTTTCAGATTTAAGGATGAGTAGGTTTTTAGCCCAGGGAAGGAGAGTGGGAAGAGAGTCTAGCCAGATGGAGTGGCGCTGGCGAATGTGAGTTATTTATGTGGCGCCAGACAGAGACAAGAATGGGAATCACAAGAGTGTGACCATCTTCACTCTCGAGGTAATTTAGTTGATTATGTGAAAAAAGAAAATAGGTGTCAGGAGGTATATGAAGTACGATATGGCTCTAAAAGGCCTTTTAAATTTTTAAAGATCAAATGGGCCATAAATAGCTATGAAAATGGAGAAATAAAAAATTAATTACATTGATTTATAGCTATATATTGAATTTTTCTACCTTAAAAACTGAAAATATACCCACTCTTAAGGCCACATCAAATATTTGTGGAACATTGATCATCTATTTTTTTTTTCTGTAAGCACGACTTGATCAATAAATTAAGAATCAGGAAAAGCAATGTTACAGTCCCCATTCTCCATGATCAGTGCTATAAAGATATAAATTAATAACATCAGCATAAAACACTTAAATTACTTGGAAATTAGAATACTAATAGCTAACATTCATTGACTGTTTACTACATACTTGTAGTGAGCTGAGATTTTTGTCTCAGCTCATTTAATCCTCACACAATCTTTATTATTGCCATTTTACAGATGAAGACGTTTAAGACAAGGGAGAGAATGAGTATATTAGATGCGTCCAGTTACACAGCTAATAATTTATGTATGCAGGATTTAAAACAAGCAGTATAATTACACTGTGTGAGTGTGTGTGTGTGTGTGTGTGTGTGTGTGTGTGTGTGTGTGTGTAACCACTGATGTTCTGCCTCCCTTAATTAGTTTTTTTTCAAAGAAGGAATTAAAGTGCAGTAGAATTTATTGAAGAAAATAATAACATGAGAAAATGAGAAAAGCAAAAGAAATCAGGAGAAAAACATACTGATAATTTTTGAAGGTTTTTAATGGTTACATGGAGGCTTATTGTACTGTTTGTCTATTTATGTATACATTTGAAAGTTTCCATGATGCAAAGCCATAAATAAAAGATAAGAGCAGAGATTAATTTAAAATAGTGTCTTGTAGCTCCAAAAGATCACCAACAAAAACTTTCTTCTGTTGCTTGTTGCTCTTTCTCTTTTACTTTAGAAATTTCTACTCAAACTTCTTTTACAAATAGCAATCCTTTATTAAATATTTACCTTTTGAGATCTCATGTATTATTGTATTTAATTCCAAGGGCAACACTAAGCAATAGAAATTATTACTTAAACTGTTTCAGTAAGCTGCCCAAAGCCCTCATTAGGCAAACGGAAAGAAAAAAATTTGAGTTTGAATGGTTTTTATTTTAAAGCCCTTATTCTGTACATCAAGGCACATTTATGTGATTATGAACTTTTTGATGGCAGGATGCTTTCCTATCTTGCCAAAGTTCCTGGTGTCTGACATAGCACTTGTCATAAGGAAGTTACTAGACAAAACTTTATGACATAAATAAGGAAAAGAAATAAAGATAAAAAAACAGTGTCTTCAAATCCACAGTACCAATGGAATTTGCTCTTGTTCCCATGAGAAAGTGCTAATTGACTTACTTATGACTGAATGGTTTATTTTGATGAATTTAAAACTCCAGGCCAGTTATTTCAAATGTTACTCAGTTCTCTTGAAAGGACCTGCTTCTTTTATTGGCTGAGGCCACATGATGGAAACAAAGCAAGGCTTGGCACAAATGAAAACTCTTTCAGTTCAAATGTATAGTTTTTCCAATTTTTAGTAATGGCCCACATCATTCTAAAAAAGTTCTAATTCTGTATCCATTTGTCCTTTCTAGTTTTGAATCACTTGAAAACATAATATAGAATGTATCTTTGGTTTCATCTAAGCAACTGATAAAAACTTTTTTTAGAAAAAAATTAACGAATAGTCTTAGAATCATTCTAGAGGAACTGACTTTGTCAAAGATTGTTGCTGATTTCTTTGATAAAGAGTAGTGGCAAAATTCCAATCATCTGAAAGTTTAGGAAAGCAACTTAAAATCTGAGCAGTTAATAAGAGGCAATCTGTTCATTGTGGATCTCCATGGGTGTCTCAACGGGCATGACATTCTCGTTTGCACCCGCCCCAGTTCAGTGGTAAGCAAGCTACTCAGGACCTCTTCTCTGTGATCATAATTCACTTTCCTGGCTTGTAGTTCTGAAATAAAATTAAAACAAACAACTGGCATGATGTTTACGTATGTTTCTGCTAACATCTGTATTTTGCAGTATTTCTCATGCATCTGAAATGCATTTCTTAATTCATGAGAGTAGGAAAAACTAAGTGATTTATCAAAATGGAAAACTTTTTTACTTAGTACTATTTTTTTTGCTATTATTATGAAGACAGACTAAAGAGAGTTTTTCCCTTAAATCTCAAAAATATATGCTTTTGGTGCCTTTATTTTTCCTACGTGCACTATACTGTGTAATTCATCTGATGTTAAATGTCATTGAAATATCTTCATTTAGCTTACTTTGATACATTTCATTCTTTTTTTTAATTTTTTAAATTATTTTTACCAAGAATGTGTATTGGTACATTGTATACATAATGATCATAATCAACATGGTTATTTTGTACCTGTACATGATACATCTTGGTTTTCCCTCTCTTCCCCCTTCCTCTCCCCTCCCTTCCATTCACCCACCCCTCCCTATTTGCAACAAGTGTAGCTACACTTTATCATTTTTTCCCCTTTCACCTTACTTTTCTTTTAACCTTCTTCTTTATCCCCCTTTTCCCTATCTAGTTCTCTTTTGAATACTATCTCTCTTTTCTTTTTTTTAAACATAATATCTATTCTACCCTTTTGTCCTTATTTACACTTATGGTTTCTCATATCAGAGAAACAATTCGATGTGAGTACTACACCGCCATAAAAAAGCATAAACTAGAGTCATTTGTATGTAAATGGATGTTCCTGGAGAACATACTATTAAGTGAAATAAATCAGACACTTATTAGTACATTTCACTCTTTTGAGATATATTCTGCAAATATGTGTTTAAACTTTTGCTGTGATGTGGGCAAAGAACACTCTAGCCTTTGAAATATGTACTAGTATTTAAGTGACTTCAAGATGTTTAACATGCTAATCTGGTTCATTATTAATGTAAAAATTATACTAACAACCCAGACGTGTGTCCTTTATTAATTTGTTAAAATATTAGAAAAATTGATGACCATTCTCTAGCATATATCTTTTATTTATTTTGTCATAATTTGAGATTGCTGCAAGCTTATTAGCTTAACATCCAGATGGTAATGCCTAAAACTATAGTTCATCAAAGTAATGGAAAAATATGTAGAATTTAAGAATAATGGCTTTTCTCTATTAGTTCTAAATATCTCTAGATCGATGTTATGGCTTGTATCTAGATTCCTCTCAAAGCCCCATGTGGCCATAGATGGGCTTTATGGAGGTGGCTGGATCTAGGGTGTGTGATGCTGGGCTTACGGGTGCCTTGCCCTGGGTGTGAGTTCTGCCCACCTAATAGGCAGGTGGCCTGGATGAGGTATAAGGGGCAGAGAGAAGGCTTCTGCTGCTTCTGTGCTGTTTCTACTTGCTGCGTTGCTGCCTGCTGCCTGCCGTGTTTTGCCATGGAGTATTCTTGTCTGTCACACCCCTCTGCCTGGCACCCTGCCTCGGAGCCAGCCAAGTATGGACCAAAACTGCTACCAATTGTGAGCCGAAACGAACCTCTCCCCCTTTAATTTTGGGTGTTCGGTATTTTGTCCCGGCAATGACAATCACATTGTTGAGACAACCTGAATCACCTGAAAAAGAGTAAAAATATATATTTTCCTACTCATAGATATATATATATGAATATTTCTTTAACTAAAACTGAAAGAATAAACCCAGACTTAATGAGAGATTTACTTTCTAACATTAACTGTTTAACTTGTTTTTACCATAAACACATATTAAATTTATGCTTAGAAAATAATATAGACCTTTTCTGTTTTAGATGTATTATTTTAAGAAAAACATTATTGTCTGTATTTTACACATAAGGCACAGCCAAGATCCAGACCTCATTCTTTTTAAATGCCAAACACATGCCCCACCTCTCCTGGCTTCATAAACAAAGTCCTCAGTGAATGTAACAAGCACAAGATCAAGAACAATTCTGTAGAATTCAAGAGCATAAATTTTTTGCTCTTCATTTGGATAAATTCAGTTAAGCTGTAAAATATGAGAATGAATACAGTGTTTAATGGGGTAAGATAGGAATAACTATTTGTTTAGATCTGCGGGCTTCAGGTCTGTTTTCTTGATAAAAATGACGATAATGCAGAGCATTATATGTATCTGAGGAGCTCCACTCTTTCCAGAGGCTCAGGGGTGCTGTGCTGAACTCCACTGTTTTACTCTCAGACCACACACCCTTCGGTTTTCACTTTCTTTGAGAGAAAGCTTGACATTATGTGGGAAATGTTCTGGGAGTTTGCATCATTTCTGTAACTGGTTGGGAGGCCTAAAGTAGTTTCATTTTCATCAGCTTGGTTAATGTGGGGTTCCTCCTTGACTGCCATTTCTATATGGAACATGTCTATGGATGATACCAGATTTAAAAGGAAACTAAGATGGCACAAGTTTAAACAGAATGCAGGACGCGTCCCGGGTTACTTCACTCAGTTCCGGAATGTAAGGAAATGTGGATGAATGCAGCCAGCAACTTTAGAACTCTAGAACAAATACACCATATTGGTGTATTTTAATACCCAATATTACTATTGAAGAACTTCTCAGTCACCACTTAAACTACTTAGAGTTCAGGACCACCATGTCTTGAAGGAGGAAGAGAATTCTCTGCCAAGCATGGCAACATGAGACACAGAGTTTAGAAATTTAGACACAAAGTTAAAAATGACGAAAGATGTGTTATAATGATAATTTTAATCTAACTGAAAGTGATATTCTTTTGCTTTATATTGCTTATAGTTAATAGACTATCTTTCACTGGGTAACTCTGTCTCTCTAGGACTGAATACAGAACAATCCCCAAAGAATCCCCTGAATATTCCCTCTCTGAAAACCAAAATAACTTTTCTTTCTCTCTTCTGAATGTAATCAGTAGAGAGAGAGAGACGAGAAGTTCAGTTCCTGTGATTAGTTGCTTTTTGGTTTTTCTTTCTGAAATATTTAATATTTTTTGTGATCAAGTTAGCATGGCATGTGAAGGCAGAGTTTACATCATCTAGAGTTCAGATCCAAAATCTGATTTTTCCGGACTCTGTAATTCTCCTTTGCCCATTTAGTTAACTCTATCCCATGAATATGATGTGTTAAAAATAGAAGCTGGTTTAAGAAGTTATTTAAGCGACTTAGTTAGAAGCATATGCACCTGGCAAGTTTGTAGAATACCTGTTTATGAAGGCTGCATGTCTGTTTCTGCATAACATTCATCGTTTCCTTTAAATAGCTCAGATTTTCTTTTTTTAGTCACCCACATGTGGTATGTCATAAATCCCTCTACAAGACCTTGGTCCCTCATAGGCCCAAAAAACATTACAAGGTTGTTTACTGAGAAAAACACGTGACAATTCTAAATATTTTCCTACCGCAGACATTTGCACACTGATGATTTCTAAATGTAGAGAACAGTAATAAAATGGTCTGACAATAATGCTCTGATTATAAAGACAGATTATTGTTGAACTTTGCTAGCTTCATGCCCACTCGAATAGTTTTTAAAAAGCAAACTGTATGAGTGGGAAAGTATAAGGTCTTCACTTCTCAGGAGATAATTCTATAAATATATGTGTGGTGTAGTCTTTGAAATTTAACTACTCAGAGTACAAATAAGTAATGCAAATTACGTAGCTTTTGAATAGCACTAGGTATAGTATAATGCCGCAGACTCAAACTTTAACGCAAGGACACAAAATAAGAATTTGAATCGCTGTGTTTGTAATTTATTTTTGAATAATCACAAAATTAATTATGTTACCAAAAAATAGCACGGGAGTACAAAAGTAACCAGTCCTGGATTCAATATGTCTTGAATTACAATATGTCTAAGAACTTCAGTCGTGCCCTAGAGTGAGGGATATGAACGCTATGATTTGATCTGTTATTTAATTGATTGTCCACATTTAAGAAAATAGTGTGAATTAAAAGTATATCTAGTCTGTAGGTTTTATGTCTTAAATAGCATAAATTGAGGAAATAATTCTCTTAGTGTTTGAATATTATTATATTATCGAACAAAAGAGTTGCTCAAGTAATCAATAGATATATAAAGTTCCAAAACATAGCTTTATAGTTTCATTTATGTTTGCCTATTACTTGTTAATATAAATGAAAGTACCAACTAATATTCAAGTCTGAACCATACTGTATGGAGCAGTAATTTAGAACCTTCTAAATTAAGAAGGTTCTCATGACTCAGTTCTGTTGACCTTGCACCTCAGTTCTGTGTCGAGGATGGTTTCAAGAAAAGCCAACAGCAGAGTTTGTAGTATGAGCTATAGTTGAAAGTTGCAGCCACACAGTTTGGAAAATATGTTTTAAATGTCTTTTTATATTTTATAAATTTTATATAATAACATGGAGCAGTTTGAGTTGAATGTATGTTTCACTTTTTAGAAGAAATAAGATTATAGTTGAATGCATGAGTAAAACCAGAAAAGTTGAGGTCTGACCGCAAAGGGGTGTGTGTGTGTGTGTGTGTGTGTGTGTGTGTGCACTTGGGAATACAAAAAAGAGTAGATGCATGTGTGTCTATGCACAGGTATTTAGCATTATATTTTTTGAGAGTAATATAAAGACTTTTCCTGTACCTGGACAACTACCCATTTAAGTGTACAAAATTTTCTTCATTTTTTTCAAATCAGAGACTTGCTTATTTCTGAAGGCAAGAGTTGGCTTTGATGATAGATGCTCTTTTAATCCTAGACAAAGCTGATCAATAAACAAGTAACTATTTCTCTTTATCATGTTAGCCTTTTAAACAAGTGAAAATTAAAGCATGCTGAGGTAGATTAATTTACCAGTAATCAGTCTTTAATTAAAGATCATTTCCTGCTCAGATTACATACATAAAAGTATTGATCTCCATGGCTGGGCACAGGGAAATGAGGAAAGTAACACTTTGATGAACCATCAACCTGAAGTGACTAAGTCCCTTCTCTTCAAATCTTAACACTTTCTAGGATTAAAATTCTCAGTTTCTACCTGCTGGCCAAAGGATTATTTTATATTGTTAGTTCTTAGCACCAGGAACCCCCTCTCTGTAGTTCCTGAGGTCTGATTGGTTGCCTGACTTAGCAGTGAGAAGAGACCATTTAAATTCACCTGTTAGTCTTGAGAGATTTGCCATAGAGAGGGTTTTTCAAAGAAGAGCATTTTTAGAGGAAAAATATAAAAGAGGTTTTCCCATCTTGTTGATAAAATCCACTTCTCTGTATCCTCTGTGTCCAGTTCCTATGTATCCAGTAGATGAGTTTATCCATTCTGCAACAACACATTTAGTACCTACTACATGCCAGGTATTTATTTACTAGGTGGCTCTATTTACTCATTGCTGCATAATAAAAATCCTTAAACTGAGTGTCTTGGTTAATTCTCTCTTTGCTGGGACAAAATACCTGACACCAACAAGTTAAAGGAGGAGAGGTGTATTTCGGCTCAGAGTTTATAGAGGTTTCAGTCCATTATTGGCTAGCTCCAAAGCAGGGCACCACAGCACAGGAGAAACACTTCATGGCACAGCAGACAGTAAACAGAGAATGATCAAGAGAGGAGTGAGAGAGATACACCCTTCCAGGCCACATCTACAGTGATCTACCTCCTCCGACCAGGCTTCACCCCCGCAACATCACATTTAGCTGTATCTGGATGAAATTCAAGGTGGCTTCCTCATTTACAGATCTGTTGCCCCGTGTTCCTTGTTCTCTTTCTTTCTCACCACATGCTTTCACATCTTTCCCAGACCTCTCCACATGTCTGCATCTTCTGATAGCATTCAGATCTTAGGATCATCACACGTTCAACATAGTGTTTGATTTCCAAGAGAAAAAAGAAAGAAAAGACGTGAGCCAGTTGAGATCTACATCTAGAACAAGCACAGTGTCACTCTGGCTATATTCTGCTGATCATCAAAGTGCCTGCCCAGATTCAAGGGGGTGAAGTGTCAGACTCCGTCTCTTGATGGGGGAATGACAAATCCATACTGCGGCAGAGGATTGTCATTGGGGTTTGCTGTGGCCATCTCAGGAAGATATAATACACTGCCTTTGGTAGCTCAGGAGTAGAAAGCAGCAGGACTATTCTCTGTCCATGTTCTGGACTGTGTTTTCAAATCTGTAAGCCAGAGGGAGTAGAGTTTTTTCCTATCTGTACCATCATTTTACCTGTTTTTCTTCCATTAAAATTTATTTAATTTCTACAAAGACAGCCACTTCATTATTGCAACATCACTGAATTTAGATAATGCTGTCAGTATATGTTATTTTGACTAAAAATTAGTGTCTTTCTCCTTTTTAAGTTAAAAATTTATGGTTAAGATAGAAGAGAAGAAATACTGCAGGAATAATCCTGCCACATTGATGTGCCGATACCTACACCTGGTAATGTTGGCTGTGTGAATGCTAAGAAGCATCATTAGTTTTTATTTGTTCATGATTCTGGCACATTTTGGCAACTAGAGATACAGTGGTGGGACGAACAACATTGTCCCTAATATGGAACCAGTTGTGCCTCCCAACATTTGTTTTTTTAAAGTCCTAATTTCTTGTATGTCACTGTGTGACTTTATTTGGAAACTGAGTTACTGTATGTGTAACTAGTTAAAGTGAGATCATTATGCCTGGGCCTTATTCCCATATGACTGTTGTCCTTGTAAAAAGGGTAAAATTTGACTAAGACAAACAGGAATAGAGAGAAGATTGTACGAAGAAACATAGAAAGAAGATGACCATCTGAAAGCCAAAGAGAAAAATGATTCTTTCCTCAAAGTTTTAGAAGAAACCAACCTTACCAGCCCCTTGATTTCAGACTTCTAGCCCTGAGAACCATGAGATAGTAAATGGACATTGTTCAAGCCTCTCATTTTGTGAGTAAGTGTCTGGCTATGGCAGCCCTAGCAAATGAATACAAACCCCGTTCCCATAGAATTTATGAGCCAATGGTTGTGATTATAGTGATGGCATTACGGCTACAGCTTGTGTGAAGGGCTCTGCCCAGGGAAGGCAGGTGCCATGCAGAGACCCAAGGAAAGGCTGTGAGGTTTTAGTATAGAGAAGAACAGGGAAGCTAGTGCAAAACGAGGCTTCTGAAGCAGGCAGAAAAATCCATGCCCCTGTAGGCCTCTTTAAAGACATTTTTCGGTACCATAGGTCAATGAGAATTTCTTAAAGGGTTTTAAATTGGAGATAGTACAGTCATACTTGAGCTTAAAAATAAAACTTTCTGCCCTTGGAAAAACAACTTAAAATATTTGGAAATGGGAGAAAGACTCGATTTCAGGGAGACAAGCGAGGAAGCTCATACAGATAAGAAAGAATGCTAGCTAAATCCACAAAAGAGTTAAGAGAGGTGGATCCATTTGAGACTATTTAGGAGCAAAGGTGAAGACTTGCTGATGGCAGACATCGGACATGACCATGGCCATTTCCTTCTACCTTCACTCAGGGAAACAAGAAGCCTCAGTGTGAAGAAGCAACTCATGGATTTTATAGTCCTTCTGTCTTGTGAGCTTGGGGAAACTTCCAGTTGAGAAATGAAGCAGACAACTAGATATGCGGAGAGCTCAAACTGAGTTCGGATTTAAGGATATACATTTAAGGCTCATTGTCAAATAGATGTCATTTGGAACCTCGTGTGTAGTTGACATTGCTAAGAAAGAGGGTACAGAATAGGAAAAGAAAAGTGCCTAAAAGACCTAATTCACTACACTATTTATAAGATTTTTCTTTTATTTTGTTATTATTTCATAAAGGAAGCACTAGAGCTGGTATCACATTACTCCTGTCAGATTATTTCTTAAGAGACTGAGCCCTTTAGAACAATCTGCACATCTTCATGTTATGGTATCACCTTAGGCAATTGTTAATCATATATGTTTTTATCAAAACAAAAAACAAGTAATTGCAGTTTGGTTTTTCCACCAAAAAAGTCTTTTCATAAGTATTTTAGATAAAAATAAAGTAAGAATTGATTTTTCTTTTCATAACTTAAAAAAAATAGGTATCTTTAAAAACAACTCATTGCCCACAGGGAGAAAAAGGCCTTATCTGATTATTAACAGTGATTGGATTTTGTGTGTACTTTCTAACATTTGGTACAGGCTCTATCTTTGAGTCATTCCATTTCTAGCAGCATCAAAACATTATTGGTAAGTGTTTACTGTTCCTGTTAAAATAGAAGCACACATACATGTGCTGTTTACTTCTTAAAGGGAACCCACTGGGATTGCGCCATTCCATTGGCCCTTGAACAGTGTTAAATTATGACTTTGCTAGCATGGAAAGAAAATATAGTTCGGTTTATTTCACTGTACCAGGAAAGATGTTCTTATCAAGCTTTCAGACACCTGCAGCTGCTAACTCTGGTATTGAGATGGGCATAGCTAGAACAAACCTAGGCCTCACAGAGGCCTAGAAAACCTGTAAACAGAACAGGAAATGATGTTCTGTCATTTGTATGTGTTGGGTAGACCATAAGGTGAAATACATGCTTTGAGTAGGATGCCACTTCAATGACTTTCAAATTGTTTTTAATAATGATACCCAGTGAGGGTGTGAGGGTGCTCATTTTCTTTAATTACTCTTGGCTCGCATAGTTTAATATGTTACTGTGTGTTAAAATTTTACATAAAATTTGCGTGAGCAATTTTACCTCTGAAGCTTGAAGTCTAAGAAATTCTTCATCAAATTCTGAAAGGCTTAATCTGTAAGAATATTAATCTTTATTTGGCTGTTAAAAGCCCAAACAGAAACAATTACCTTTCCAACCATAGAATACAGCTTAAATATGCTAAATTCCATCTATATGATATAATAACATACACAATTAAAATTATGGCATAGTAAACATAATGAATTAGAAATGATCAATATATAAAATTCCTACAAATAAGTATATGGAGTACAACCTTTGTGTGTATGTGAAAAGAAAGAAAAAGCTTGAAAAGATAGAAAAAGCTTGAAATTGTATAACTTCTTTCTTTTTCTTTCTTTTTCTCCCCCTTCCCTCCCTCCCTCTCTTCCTTCCTTCCTTTTTTCTTGCCTTCCTTCCTCCCTTCTTTTTCCTTCCTTCTTTCTTTCCTTCCTTCCTTTTTTGACAGATAAAAACATATAGTATAATGTGGTGTATAATATGTGTTGATACATTTATACATGTGGACAGCTAAATTATACTAATTAACATATCCAATATCTTACAAATCTACTTTTGTAGTGAGAACATCTTAAAATCTACTCTTAATTTCCAAGTATACAGCACATTGTTATTAAATATAGTGAATATGTTGTACAATAGGTTTCCTGAATTTTCTGCTCTTTTCTAAATGAAATTTTTTATACTTTGACTAACATCTCTCCATCTACCCTTTCCTCAGTCCTGGTTAAAATTCTATTCTCTGCTTTTGTGAGTTCACCTTTTTTAGATTCCACATATAAGTTAAATCATCAGTATTTATCTTTTTGTGTCTGCCTTAATATAATGTACTCGTTTCATTTACGTTGTGGGAAATAAAAGATTTCCTTTCCTTACAGGGCTGAATAGTACTCCATTGTGCAGCTATGACACACTTTCTTCATCTATTTATCCATTAACTAACACGTAGTTGGAATATGTACCTTAGTAGTTGTAATTAGTGCTGCAGTGAATGTGGAAGTAAGATGTCTCTATGACATTTCCTTTGACATATACCCAGAAATGCAATTTTTGGATCATATGTTAGCTCTATTTAATTGTTGAGGGAACCTCCATAACATTTTCCGTAATAGCTGCACCAATTAACATTCACACCCTCGGTATGCAAGGGTTCCCTTTCCCCTCCACACACACCAACACATTTTACCTCTTAATGTTTATAATGGCTGTCCTAACAAGTGTGAAGTGATATCTCATTGTGCTTTTAATTTTGTATCTACAAAATTATAATTACACAAGTCTCAGTGGTAAGTAGAGAGGACACTTATTTTCATGTTTGTGGTGTTTTTGTATATTTCACAATTTCCTCCATGAATGTATATGTCATTTACATAGTTAGAGCAAACAAATAATTAAATGTGATTCCCTCATCCAAGAAGATCTCTATCCCTTTGGCTATTATTTACTCACTAATGCTTGACATCCTAAAACTAAAGATGTTAAGGCCTGCAAAAGTATTTTCTTCAGACAAGGACTTAATAAAGTTTCGAAAAAGGACAAAAACTGAAGACGGGACATCAAGGCCCTTGAGAGGAAGGTGAAATACACAGGACTTAGAGTATCAAAGCTCAGTGTCTTTGGGTATCTGACTTCTTTATATTTTGTCCTTTGAAAAAGTTGACAGCAACATGTATACCTAGGAACTCTGCTCAAGAACTTGACATTTTGAAAATTCTAGCAGCAAATTTGGGATTTAGTATTTTTTAAAGCAGAATTCAGTTGAAGACCCCACCACCTCTTGGCCTAAATGCTGTACATAATATGGAGATATAGCTGCCTACGATAAGGCTCTGTTATATTAATTCTGCAGGATTCCACCTGTTAACTGGGTCATTATGAATC
This sequence comes from Hystrix cristata, assembly GCA_004026905.1. Classification (NCBI taxonomy): domain Eukaryota; kingdom Metazoa; phylum Chordata; class Mammalia; order Rodentia; family Hystricidae; genus Hystrix; species Hystrix cristata. Next base: position 85,521 of record PVJO010001855.1, read on the forward strand.
TCTTCTTTTAGACATTTTCATACATTATTCATTTCCTTTGAGAGCATCAATATTATTTAACTAAACTAAAAGTTAGTTTTAGACAACAGGTCAAAATAGAATTAGGCTTCATTACTTTTTTAAATATCTTACTTCTTCCAGAACTTTTGTTATTACTACTAGCACTACTGCTGTGAGGATGATGGCGATGAAGCTGATGACAGCGTAGGAGAAAGCACTTATTGGTTATTTCATATGATTCGGATATTTATATAACTGATGTTTGAATTACTTACATATACTTATATAGACTAAATTCTAGCATTTAATTCTTACAGTAACCCTTTAAAGTTAGTGATTTATTCCCATTTTACAGGTTGAAAAAAAAAAACCCTGAAATTTAAACACTGCACAGCTTGCCTAAGTTTGCACACCTAGCAAGTGCCATGCTGGGTTCAAATCCTGGTCTTCCTTAAAACCAAAGTGTCACTCTCATCCTGTGTACTGTCCTCATCTAGAGTTTTAGGAGACACAAACTTCTGATACTAATGTCACTTCTAACACTGGCATCACTGCCAGCACCACCATCAGCTAGAATGTGATGTTCAGGTCCGTTTTCAATAAATGCATCACTGCGCCCAAGCTAACTGATCACTACTCTCAATGCTTTTTAATGACAACTTAAAGAGAATCGGGGTGTGTGATTTGTGCTATCCAGTGTTTAGATGGCCTCAAAATCATTCAGAATTCTCTGACATCCATCTCCACTTTTCTTGGCATAGCTGTCACTTCACACCTGAGTTTATTTCCACCATCTATTCTCAGAATCTTTGCAATCAAGTTATTTTAGACAATTGATGATAAAGTGGCACTTGAGTCACCATTTTGGATGATTTGAAGCCCTTATTTATTTTATCTCTGATAGCCATTTTTTTTTTTTTTAGTATCTCCTAAACTTATAAACTGCAACCTGAGTCAAGTATATTTTAGCTGAACTTGACAAGCTATCTGGACCAAAAGACCTCTCGCTCGGATGGGAATAAATATGTAAAGATGCCTAAATCACTTAAACATATTTCCTTTCAATCAGAAATTTCAGTTGTCAACAATGTTGTTGACTGCATTTGTTCATTTTAAGTCTTATTGAAAGGGAAAAGAAGTGTTCTAAATAGGTGAACAATTTCATTGATATCATATCTGCTTTCTCAGGTAAATACTTTTTGCTATAGATGTGGAGGGGCTGGAGGTGAAGCAACGGAGAAACTAGGTTACGGCCATTGGAAAATACAGTTTTTATATATGTAGAATATTAAATACACGCACAGAACAAATTACTTAGTTGTTTTGTCAAAATATCATTGTTTGGGTTGGGGATTTATCTCAGTGGTAGAGGCTTGCCTAGCAAGCACAAAGCCCTGAGTTCAATCCCCAGCACCCTCAAAAATATCATTGTTATCACATATGGAATATTTAAAACAAAAGATATGTGACAAGTATTTTATCAATAACAAGAATTAACATTTATTAATTAGTGTGCAGCAGGATACCGTACTACCCAAACACACACACACACACACACACACACACACACACACATTTATATGCATAATTCACACAATAGTCCAGTGAGTTTCCATTTTACAGGTAGGATAATGAGCATGCCTCAGGCTGAATAAAGAACTCTCTCAAACATGGTTGGCAAAATCAATACTGTAAACATAGGTCTTTTGACTCCATAGTGGTGATGCTAATATGCGTACTATACTTTCTCTCTGGTGAGAAACATACATACCAGAATGTCTGAAATTGTGACCTAATATCATCTCCATCAGATTCTTCTAGAGTATATGCTAAAGTACAGTTCCTAGGTTTTTTCCTGACTTTCCATACTGTAGGCATATGCATAAGCCCCAAAGATCTACATCTTAAAATTTACCTGGTTTTTGTGAAATATAAATATTTGAGAGCCAGTGTGACTAACAGGTAGGCATATGTCTGGGAATCATTCAATGAAAAGAGAACATTATGAGAAATACAGAATTCTGGGTTTTAATCCTATTCTGCTAACAGTTTGATCTGTGACTTTGGACAAGTCACTTTTATTTTTATAATGATAGAGCAGATGCTTACATTTACAAATATTTACATTTTGGCAATATTTTAATTAGATTCCAAAAATATAGACCTATTAGTTCTGTCAGGCTCTGCCTTGCTAAGTCTACGTGTGAACCTTGCTTCCAGCACCAGGGTCAAAGGACTTCGAGACTCCAGAGTAGCGGACCAGGCTGTCCAGCACTGTAACCAGGGAAGACTCTAACCTGGGCACACAGCAACTCCCTTCTCTTTGATTTCCAGCACTCTTACAATAAAGATAGGTGAATGAATGCTGACATTTCAAATGTGCTAGTTTCGAGGTCCGTAAGTACTTTTCTATAACCAGTAGCATTATTTCCTGTTTGAGAAAACAGAGCCTTTAGTAACAGCAACAGCTCCCTAATCTATTTTAGCTAAGAAGTAATCAGTTCTAGTCTCTGGAAATATTCCTGCAAATCCAGCAATATGCATTCATTTGTGACCCACACAACTACACTGGCCTTTACAAAGAAAAGTAAGTATGTCCTCAGTGGCTGCTTTGTCTTTGCAATTAACGCATCTATTGGAAAAATCTAGCATCTGCATATGCAAATCCATGTTGAGCAGCACACCATAGAAGGCAGAGACACATTTCATTTTGTAGGCGTATTTTAGGAGCCTCAGAAACAATGTAGCCTTTATTTTAATCTACAGTGTCTTGTCCAGTGCTTTCCATACCAGGGTGTTTACTAAATGAGTCTTTGATATTTAGGCCCCAAAATAAACAGCTAGTGAATATTCATGTATGTTGAATGCAATCAGAGAGAAACTAGGAATAGAACCTCCAAGTGCACACTCCTACTCCCCATCTGTAACCATTGGGATTATAATGACACTAGCGAGACATGGAATCATTCATTCAGCAAACAGCTATTAAATGCCTATTTTGTACAAGACACTGAAATAAACAATAAAGCCTTAAGCTTGTTTAATTTATAGGAGAAATTATCTGGAAATAAAGAATAATATTAAAGAACATTCATTCAAAAAATATTTATTGAGATCACACTTCATAATAGGCATTGATATAAAACCTATAGTTTCAAATAATGAATTATTGAAGAGTGACCTTCACAGTTTGTTTTAGTTTAAGAAAGATAAAGGGGAAATGAATATAAAATTATGCGGTGTGAAATATATATTTGCAACCTCTACTGAATTCTTTGACGTGTGTGTATGTCATAAATATATATGAACACATATCTTATGTATATATGTGTGTGTATACACACATACACACATATGCATATATATTATATATGTATCTAAGAAGTGAATAAAAAATGTCAGTAAAATAAGATTGATTTAACTAAGAAGTTCAGGAAAGTCTGACCAAGAATAAACAACAGAAGTTTGATGGATAAAAGAGGGTGAACCAAGGGGATATGAGTGATAAATGTCTTCTAGTCAGGGGCTGTTGGGATGCAATGTCTTTAAAGCAGGAATATCCAGTGAGTGAGAAGAACAGAAGAGAACTCTGTTTAACTACAGTAGAGGAAGTGCCTTCTAAGAAAGCTGAAAGAGACAACAGGACATCAGATTATAGAAGGCCACAGAAAACATAGTAAGTCCTTACCTTTGAGTGAGAGAAGAGCCATTGAGTTGAATATAGATTATAGGGGAGCAAAAGCAGAAGCCCAGAAGGGAGTCCAGATGGGTGGCCATCGCTATTTGCAAGGTAATGAATGACAATCCCTGGATCAGGGTGATAGTGGTGGAGTTTGTGAAAAGTGAAAATATTTTCAAAATAGACTTAATATGATTAGTTTTGATAAACTTTCACCAGATTTACTTTGTAATTGACAAATAAAATTTAAGGTATGTATACATTTGGAAATGATTCCCACAATCAAGCTAAATAACATACCCATCACTTTACATCGTTATCTTTTGTGTGGGCTGTGTGAGAACAATTAAGATTGACTCAGAAAATCTCAAGTATACACTAGGGTATTGTAAATGCTGGTCACCACATTGTACATAGAGTTCCAGGATGAATTTGTCTGTAGCTTATTTTAACCTCTAAACATCTCGTTTCTGGCTCTGTCCGGAAACCATCATTCTCTACTTCTTTGAGTTCAACCATCTTTGATTCCACATATAAGTGATTCCATACAGTATTTTTGTATCCTTGGGTTATTTCACTTAGCTCTGTGCTTCCTGGGTTTTTTAATGTCGTCACAAATGGCAGGAATTCATTCTTTTTTATGGCTGGAATAATATTTCATTTATGTGGCATAATCTTCTTTATTGATCCATCTATTGAGGAATACTTGTATTTATTCTGTATCTTGGCTACTGTGAACAGTGCTGCACAAGAACATAGAAGTATAGATGTTTCTCCAAGATATTGATTTCATTTCCTTAGGAATAGGATGACTGGGAATTATTAGTGTGTGTATATGTATGTGCACGTGTGTGTGTGTGCAAACTTCACGATGTTTTCCATGAAGACTATACCAAATTATACTCTCAATAACATACCAGGCTTCCTCTGTCTTCATCATTTCCACTACTTATTATCTCTTGGCTTTCAGATAGTAGTTATTCTAACAGGGTGTATGAAGTGATTTAGATGTTTTGAACCTGGATAGACGCGCATATGTCCATTTGTATGTATATATAATCTATATTGTATATAGATTATATGTAGATATATGATTGCACTATCTTCGTAGTCAATTTATGCCAGGTTCGGGCCAGCAAACTCTGTTACAGAGATGAAGAGATGGGAGACAGAGGATATCCTTGTCAGGGGGCCAGAGGTCTTCAGCGGTTTGAGGTAAAGCCCCGAACTGACTCAGACCCCCAGATTTACTGAGGAACAACAAAGGCATACTGTTTTGTTGAGTGCATATGTTTGTTTTAGGTAGCAAGGCAGGCAAACAAGGCATGGTGAGAATTTGGCTGAATAATTAACCTTTATCTGATTGCTCCCTTGGAAGCTTCCTTGTTTTCCCCATAAGGTCCATCTCTGTTCAAACTGGCAACACACTCTATCTTCAAGATGTCCTGGCTCCTCCAAGTTAGCAGTTTTCTACCCCCTGAATCAAGCCAAGCAGGCATTGACTGCTGGTGACATAAAGAACTCCACAAATTGACCTATTTACTGTTATTTAATAACCTTGTTTCTTGTAACAGTTTTTGGCTTACATTTTATTTTGTCTTATATAAGTATAGAAACTGCTACTGTCTCTTGGTTACAATTTGTCTAGGATGTTTTTTCCATCCTTTCATTTACAGTTTATTTATTTCCTTAGATCTAAAGTGAGTTTGGTGTAGGTTGCATATAGTTAGATCTTTTATTTAAAGTCCATCCAGCCACTCTGTGTCTGTTGACTTACGTTTTAATCTATTTACTTTTAAAGTAGTTATTGATAGGGAAGGATTTGCTCCTGCCATTTCTTATAGGTTTTGTTTTAATCATTCTGTTCCTCACTTGCTGCTTCACTTTGTGTTTCATTGATTTTTGTATTAATATGTTTTGATTCCTTTCCCTTTTTATCTGCTATAGGTATTTTCTTTTTTTAGTTAGCATGGATCTTACATATAATATTTTCTACTAATACATTTTAACTGATTATAATTTAGGCTCAATCATGTACAAACTTCCTACACTTTCACTTCTTCTCTCTACACATGATTTCTATTTTTGGAAACACAACTTATATCTTTGAACATATTTTGTAATTATTTTAAAACTGTTTACTTAACTTCTATCTTAAAGTGATTTATCCATCATAATGACAATGATATATATTCTGCATTTGCTTATATATTTACCTTTGCAAAAGAGTTTGTACTTTCCTGTGTTTGTTTTCGCTTTTCTATCATGCTCTTTTGTTTTCTTTAACTTCAATTCAAAGAACTCTTTTTAACATGTCTTGTAAAGTGAGTCTAATGATGAATTTCCAGTTTTGTTTGTCTGGGAAAGTCTTTTTCTTGCCTTCATTTCTGAAGGATGGTTTTTCCAACTATGCTCTTCTTATTTGCCAGACTTTTTTTCTTTTAGAACCTTGAATATACTCTCCCACTCCCTTCTGGACTGCAGCTATCTCCTTATAGCTTCACGGAGAGTCCATTGAAAGTGAAAAGTCATTTTTCCGCTGGTTTTATTAAAATTCTCTTTGTCTTTGATATTTGGCAATTTGATTATAATATCTTTTTTTTTGTGTGTGTGTGCTGGGAATTGAACTCAGGGCCTCGTGCTTGCAAGGCAAGCACTCTAACCACTGTGCTAAATCCCCAGCCCCTTGATTATAATATCTTAATGTATATTTTTTGTAGGCTTATCTTGTGACTTTGGACTTTCTGCATCTGGGCGTCCATTTTACTTTCCAGAGTTGGGAAAATTTCAGCCCTTGTTTCTTTGAATACGATTCTGGCCCTGTCTCTATCCTTCCTATGTGATACTGATAAAGGTTTGCCCACATGACAGTATCTTGGCATGCTGGCTTGTCCACATAATTCCCCTGGCCTCTTACAATTTCTGTACTATTTTGTGGTCTTTTTAAAGCTTCTCTATGACTGGATAACTTATGAAATTTTTTCATATGTGCTGATTATTTCTTTTGCTTGATGCACTCTGCTGTTCAATTACTCTAGAGAATGTTGCTGTTCAGTTATTGTATTCTTCAATTCCATAGTTTCTGTTTGGTATATTATTTTATATTTTCTCTCCCTTTATTGTAATTCCGAATTTATTCCTATATTGCTCTTACTGACCTCAATGGGAATCTTTATAACAGTTATTTTTTAATTTTGTGTCAAATTATGTACATTTGTTTCTTTGGGTGTTGTTTTTGGCTTTGTTGGAACATGCTTTCCTTTTCTTCATTGACTTTGGTTCTCTGTGACTGTTTATTTAACTGAAAAATACTCATCTCTCTCAATTTTCGAAGACCAACCTCATCCAGGAGGACATCCTCACCAAATAGGCAGGCGGAGATTGTGGCAGTGTCTCAAACCTTCATTCTAGTTCAACCTACTTTTGTTTTTCTTAGTAGAGCTCAGGCATCTGTGCTGGGTTTCAGAAGCATTTCAAGTGAGAATGAGTCCAGTTTCTCAGGGAGTCCACAGGAAATTTGAATCACTGAATCCTGTGAGAATTCCTTCTCTTTGCAGGAAAAGTTAGGATGTGCTTTTTGTCCTATTCACTGGGCACCTAACTGACATGAAGAACTATGGTGACTAGGAATGTGCTAAATCAAATCATCATCTCTGTTCTCGCTAGCTTCCAGGTGGTTAGGGTATCCTAGGAACTGTTAGTGCTTTGAGAGATGCAGGACAAAAGCCATGGCTTTGGGAAGTCCCAGGTCCCTCATCCATGGTCCAATCCTTTCCATGCTTGGTGAGTAGCTAGTAGCTTCCAGTTTTCATCTGTTCAGTCTGTGCTGTGCTGGGATAGGATCTAACACAAATGCCAACTCAAACCACCATCTTTCTTCTCGCCACATCACTAGTCGCTTACCAAGTATTTCTGTCCCATTAATGTCCCATTAATGAAGCAATATTTTCATGAAAGAAATGAGGCCCTATGGCTTCCCGTTCTGCTATCTTGCTGATGGCATCCACCAATAGTCAACTGCTTTTTGAATAGGTCCAATTCACCATTTAGAATTTTTAGAAATACTTAAAGAAATGACAATGTGTTCTACATGCCTTACATAAGAAATGCATCAACACTACGGAAGCCTGAATTATGACCACTGCAATCCCACATCACATCTTGGGAAAGCCTAGAGAGTACTGGGTTGCAAACCTCAAATGCATGAAATATGGGAAGGGATTAGTGGAGCAGTCTCATTGATTAAGTTCTGGTTATGTAAGATCTTACAGTACTTTAGGTGGAGGATATTCTTTCCAAAAATGCTTTTGCTATACCCAAGAAGGATCTAGTAATATTCTAGATTCAATTTATACCAACTTCTCATCCATATCTTCCCAATTCTCTTGTTAGTGACATCACATTTTTTGGCTTGAAATCAACCATAACAAGAACTTTTACTCCAAGGAAATTGGTAAGAGTTCCACAATAGTGCATTTTTATTTTTGATGAATCAGTCATTAAACATTTACTAGAACATTTGAAGAAGTAAGAGCCTAAAACATTATGTACTATGGATATTAAGAACAAAGCCACTTTATATCTGGTTCTCAGGATGACAGATTCTGAAAAGATTTCCATTTAGGAAGTAATAATCGTGTCTTTTATTTTCTGTATTCTGATGCTTTAACATCTGGAATATTGGCGACACAGGAGAAACTGTCCCTACAAGGGATAGTAGCTCCTACAAATGGTAAACAACATGTGCATTTCAAATTAAAACAACCAAGCCAGAATCCACAATCTGAATTACCTCCAAAGGTTAGATACCAAATAATTAGGAACAGCCACCCACTGATATTACTCAAAGTAGTCTATACCGCTTATCCTATCTTGACTGTTTCTTCCCATAAGACTAGAGCAAGGTCTCTTTTTCTCAGTTCCTTCTTCTCCCTCTGCTTTCTGACTGACTCCGGTATTTCTCCATTTGACCCCAACCCTCCAGGGCACACTACTGCCTTTGCTTTTGGAAATTGTGAGGAATAAGCCTTTTTTTTCAGTAGCAGTCATCTCTGTCTTATCATACCGAAACAATAATAAAACCTATCATAAAATAGAAATTCTTTCAGAAATATTCTTAAGACCAACACAATAGAAATGGAAATAGAGTTAGAAAGAAAGAGAATTTATCTATGATTTAGTCTCAAGAAGGGCTTCTGTCAATCTGATCAAGAAGAGATGATACTTACAAGTAGTTCCATTTAAGGTAAGGAAACAACTTTTCATAACTTTCCACTGATCAGTGTAGGATATCCCCGGATCCTACAGAGGGGACTAGATCTTGGGCACTGGAGAAGCTGTGTGTCTGAGGGGTCTTACCCAGAGTGGGGCTCTTCCAAGTGCTATGAGTCAGTCCAGACTCTCAGCCACTGGTGAAATTGATGCCTTAGTTCCGAAGGTGAAGGTACACCTCTGTACATACAACATAGTAGGAAGATAAAATCACCTGTCAATTGGCGTCTAGCTTATATAATTCATGAGCTTTCTGAGCAAGTCAACATCAACAGAGAGAATAAATCATGTCATTGAAAAGGTGCTAAAAGTTCATGCCAAATTCAGAATCAGATATATCCTTTCAGTTCTGGCAAAAAAACAAATGTAAAATAAATTAGCCATTTCCAACTTTGCAAAACCCAACACACTGTGAAGATTTATCAACCAGACCATGAAAAAAAATTGATTGTCTTCGACAAAACAGTTAAAATAAAAATTGGTGCAACTGAAACCCATATAAAATAAACTCCAAGAGTAAAAGAAATGTAAGAATAAAAATATGTTTGATTTCTGTCCTCAACATCACCTCTCAGCTTTTGTTATCCTGGGACTTTACAGCATTGTGTAGATTGGTGACTAGCTGAAAAAGACATAGTTTAAAGAATGTTAGAAAAAAATCAACAAATATTGATTAGGTTCCTTATAATCCCAAAGTTGTAAAAACAAGGGCATGCAGCTACTGTAGATTCTAAGTGATACCAGTGTATTTCTAAAGAAATATTCTATGTGCTCCTATGTTTTCTACAGCATTTAGAGAACTAAATTCATGCAAATATGTGCTTATGCTAATAAATGATAAAATAAAAATTTAAATTAAAAATACCATAGTTGTGTTAAAAAGTTTTATTGGTTACTTAAAACCATAATACTGTAAATAAATGATAAACAAAAGAGGAAAGGTGTCTTCCAAAGTAAGTTAATAAATTTATATAGAAAAAGTAATTTTATAAGTATTCAAAGAATTGACCACAGAGGTACAGAAGGAACCTGTCTAAGGTACAGAAAGAAATGAAGACCGCATCATGAAAAGTTGACTATGTGGAGTTAAAGTCAGACCACAATGTGGAAAGTTAAATATGCAGAGTTTTCTCTAAGGACACATCTTCTTTAGAACGTGTTGTGTGCCTTGCTGGGATGTATTTGTTTCTTCTGATATTTCTTTGCATTCTGTTTAAAATATCTATATAACTATGTGATTCCTTACTAGATTCTATAAAATCCAGCACATATTTATTGCTCTGGAGTTATATTTGGGGCAATGAAAGACACAAAGCTGACTTAACCATAGTTAATATATTTTAAGCATTTGCTATGGACTTGGTTCTTCATGTATCTCCATAAATTTTCATGACAGCCCTTTAGTGATGAGATTAGTGTGATTTTCATTTATGAGTGAACAATCTGAAGCTTAGGAACATTAAATAACTTGTCTGAGGTATAATCTTGGTTACTTTTCTCATTTCTGAGACGAAATACAAGACACCAGCAAGTTAAAGGAGGCAAGGTTTATTTCTTACAGTTTGTAGAGGTTTCAGCCCATAGTGGGTGGGCTCCAAGGCAGGGCAGCATAGCAGAAAGGCACCACAGAGGATAAACAGTTCATGGCAGGCAGAAGACAGTAAGCAGCAAGCAGCAGCCTGCCTTTCCTCTCTCCCTTAATTGATGCCACTCACACTGAGAGTGAAGCTTCCATTATCCACATCCAGAACTATGCTAATCGCAATCAGTGGACTAATTTAGTAGCACACACCCTTAACCCCAGTATCACATGCCTTAGATCCAGCCAGCTCCAAAAAGCAAAAAACCCCGACCTATGAGCACACAAGGCTTTGGAGGGACATCTAGATACAAAACATAAATTTCAAACTTGAGTAAGACAGACTGGAACAATAGTCAATCTGATTACAGAGTAGGGTCATTAATTTATGTGGCTGTATGTGCCTGGACTGTAGGAGAGATTAATTTTTACTGGTATAATTCTAGGAGAACAGTAAAATATTTCTACCTTGAAGAACTAGCTGGAATTACGTTTTTAATAATTAATTACAAAGGAGGAAGAGTTTTTATAAATTCACAGCTTCAGAAAATTCTAGAGCATCCTTGAAAAAACACCAGTAGTTCTGGTGTCAGGAATTAGTAGAAGATAATGTTGGGACAAGATTATAGGAACTCTAGATTTTTGCCCATATGTAAATAAGCCAAACAACTATTCTGAGTAGGCAACTGAAATGTTTGCATTTTCTATTGAGAAAGGTGACTGCATTGTCCCTATGGAGACCAGATTCATGAGAAAGTATGTGAAATGGAGGCTTCTTAGAAACCAGGGGCAGGTGTGAAAGCAAAAAGCCCTGTGTGAGTCACCTCTGTGGCACAGATCTAGCTGTTCATATGAGCCACATGTTGAGGTCAGAAGTGGCAGAAAAGTACAATATGGTGCATGTATAAAGAGATGTAACAATTTACTTTACAAACAGTTGTCATACATTGTTGTCCTGGCATCAGTGAAGAGTAAATGATGGTTCCTTCTTGTATTTCTCATTTGTAGGATGGTGCTCCATATTTGGGTTAAAGGCATGAAGAAGCTTCACAGGTAATATTTCTCGAAGTGTTAGATTTAAAAGGCAACTTATAGACAAAATAACTAAAGATAGTCTTGGTGACATTTGTACTCCACCAACTTCTCATTCTGGCATTTATACCCCATAGGCCCATCCCACACAGTCTCTGACACAAGTGAATTTTTAGAGAATGTTTGTTGATTTTTCTGATCATTTAGAAAGACATGTCCAGCATTCCTTTTGCTTTAATTACTGCATTTTAAAACTAGAGAAGTTTCAATTCACAGCATTTAAAATATCTCCAAAAGAAGAAAAATCTCAGAGGAAATAATAAGCTCAGTTATTGTCCTAAAAGTTACCGATCCTTAGTGTCATCTCTCTGCCTTGTATGTCCTTGTATATTGCAGACTTGCTGGTGGCGCCCAATGTGGAAAGGAAGCAGTTTTCCATCCTTAGTCCTGTTACCTATCTCTGACTTAATTATTCTCCCAATACCTATTCAGATCATTCAGTATAAAAAGGCCAAGGCCACTTTCATTGGGGGTGCTTGCATGTACAGAAGCTAATCTGAATCACAGAGACTGTATTGAGTGCTGACAGGATTAAGACAGTAGACTATTATATCATCTTGCCAGTGGAGTCTTAAATTCCAATTTCCCTTCCTAGAAGTGTTTTGGAGGTTGGTTATATATTCATAAGAGAATAAGAGGAAAGTCAGAGGAAACATTAAGGAGCCCAAATGTTACACCAAAGAGCAGCATAAAGGCTTTTCAGTCATATAGAATCTCTGCTACATTTAATCCCTTCTGAATTAAAAAAAATCAAATATAACCCCTTTCTCTCTCTCTCTCTCTCTCTCTCTCTCTCTCTCTCTCTCTCTCTCTCTCAGACACATACACACACACAGATGAAATAGCTCTTTCTGTCTTCAGCAAACTAACTAAAAGTGACTTTGAGGAGATGTGAAGGAGACACGTTTTGGTTGTCTCTCCAGTGTGCCCTCTCCCTGTCTTGCCGACAGAAACACTGATTTATTTAGTAGCCCACTCTTTTCCTAGTCTCGGTCACGCAGTATAATGGGATTGATGACATCCTTAAGGCAATTATTTTATGACATTCATCTGGTCACATCACTTTTTTAGGGAGCCAGTACATAACATGTGTAAAATATGTAAATAAAGAAAAACTGAGAATTCTGCAGAGCAAAGTCTCTTCTGTACCATGTGAGGAGTCTAAAAAGGCCCTTTCTCTGTTTTCTTCAGGGGTTAGGAGAAGGAAGATAGACTTAAAATACTACAGTTCCTTTTCCTATCACAAGGATAACGCCGAATTAGAGGAAACATAGTTGAGAAAAGGTGAACTTTTCAGAATCAAGATATACCTGAAGCTAATATGTACATTTTTCCCATCAAGTGAGCTGATAAACAATTTAAATAAATTGATTGAATATATTTTTCTTTTTTGTCTTAAGAAGTGATTATGGTAGGTCCAGACAATCACATCCAGCTCAGGTCTCTCAGAGAATCGATGCACCTGTGTATTGTCTGTTAACAATGAAACTTAAATTTAGCTTGCGTATCATCCAAAAGCATGTCAGTAATGTGCTTGTGACACAGGGGAAATTGTGCCAAGAGCCTAAATATTAGCTCTTATTTATATCACATGAAAAGGAAGTTTTGAAATAAGGTAGTAGGATTTAATTTCAGGGTGGTGTGACTGAGTGGAGCGGTTGGACAGGTCCCTCTGAGAGCTTAACCTGGTAGAACTTCATTCTAGAAAAGAGTATCAAGAGAATCCCTCTTCAGGAGCTGTGGAAACTCCAAAACTCTTGTTTGCAAGAGTTGCACATTGTGATTTGTACATTGTGATTTGATGAGGTTGTGTCATCTTGAATTGTCCAAATAAAACTAAAACTTTTACTTGGTTTTTGTATCAGAGGGATGTCAACACACTCTAAAACAGTCAACTCTGAGACTTCCTGATGTGGTTTAGAACACAGAGGCCCCACATGATGGCTGGGTCATAATTTCCTCAGAGCTGGAGGACATTAGGAAAGAGTGAAAATCAGTGTGGCCATTTCTCAAAAAACTAGGACTAGAGGTTCCAGTGCACACAGCTATCCCCCTTGTTAGTATCTTCCCCATAGAATTAAAAGCATCATACCACACTGATACACAGACATGCATGTTTATAGCAGCACAGCTTGTAATAGCTAAATCTTGGAAACAGCCTAAATATCCATCAACCGATGAATGGATAGAGAAGATGTGGAGTTTTTTGTTTTGTTTTGTTTTGTTTTTAATACAACAGAATACTACTCTGCCATAAAGAATGATAAGCCTAAGACATTTCTAGGTAAGTGGATGCACCTTGAGACCATACTCTTGAGGGAAATAAATGGGACACACATGTTTAAATACCACATTGTTTCTCCAGTGTGAGAAACTGAAAGTGTAAATAAGGACTAAAATGTATTATATTGGGGAAAAGGAAGAAATTATTCAAATGGGAAGGGAACAAAGTAGAAGGGAGGGAAAAAAGATTGGAGGGACAAGAAAAAAATGACAATAGAAGGAAAAATGGAAACAAAACTTTTGTAAATAAGGGGGGGCAAGGGGTTGAAAGGAGGGGAGGGGAATGGGAAAAAATAAGCAGCAAGATATATCATGCATAAGATATATCATAGGGTGCAAATTCTCTATGATGAATGTTATAATTATGTGTATCTAAAATGTATCACTAAAATAAAATTTAAACAAAAAAGAGAGGATGTTCATGCCTTTGAGCACTGGACCCTCTATGTACCCTAAATGAACACATTGATAATAAATACTTCCATGGACCAACTGTGACACCTTAAAGTTAAATTCGAGCACTGAGAAATGGAATGGCCATGCAAGGTAAATCCCCACAGAGAATCAGCTTAACTATCCTTTTATGAATCTGAGTCCTTTGGCATCAGAAAAATACAGTCTGTGTATTTCCTGTCCTGCTAATTTCACTTATAATACACAATTTCTCCTCTGTTCATAAGTCTCAGGAAATGGAGATTTGAGGAGGTTTTTAAAAAAATATTGATTCCTCCTAAGGCAGCTTCCTTAATATTCTGTGCTCCATCATGAACTGTCATGAGACCTTCTAATGTTAAATCATCTTTTCTTAGAACTTTTTGCTCATATGGAGCCTGTGTCTCCTCTTGGTTCTGGAGCTCAGTGGGATTTTCCTTTACTAGGCTACTACCATTTTCTGGACTATTCTCTACCCTCTAAGTATTTCCAGATATGTCTATTTTTGGAGTTTTTAGTTAAAATCATCTTGCATCAGTAGGAAGTGTATACTATTACTAACAACCTTCATATCTTATACTTTTGTTCAGAGTTCATATCTTGTACTAATTTATATAGAGATATAATCATTTGATTCTTTGTTTTTATACTAAGCTCTAAGCTTATAAAGGACAAGGACTGTGTGTATTTGCTTATTGCTTTATTCCCAATGTTGAACATTTAGTAGACCCCAAGTAAATACCCTGTTGATCGATGGAATGATTACACACCTTTATTCTGTTCTTTGAGGAAAAGCTGTATTAAGAATCATGTAAATCTGAAATTTGGCATAGTAGCAGCTGAATAAATTTTTTAAAGATTCTCCAGGAACACTCACCAGTACCACTTGTACTTTCCTAGTTTGTTCTACGGCCACCCTGGGGGCAAACCGGATCTACCAGTGCACAAGCCCAGCTCTTGATTTTTCTGCTGTTGTTTTATGAATCTGACCTGTATGCTCATGGGAAATCATTCTCCATGTCCAAGAACATTGGAAAACAACAGCTACAAAGCCTGATGAGTCCTTGAAGACCACAACTAGCCCAGATACTGCTATTCACTTGTCAGACCTTTCGCAGGGGTCTTTAAATGTTCTCAGCATTGGTATTTGGTTACTCTCAGCAGAGTCCTGGATGAGACATTTTCTCAGATGTTCTTTCAAATGAAATTTTTAAAAATCAAACTTGCTGGCTTCATCTTCTCTCCTCCTTTCCTGTGGCTTGTGAGCACACCCTGTGAGACTTCGGCCAATCTATCCATCACTGGCCTGGTCAAATAGCCCAATCTGTTCTGTGAAAATGACTTTTAAATACTGTTATGCCTCACAAATGAGAGCAGAAACTGGCCTTTTCCTCTTTCTTCCCTTTGGAACAATAAATAATCTCCACATTCCAAGTGAATTTCATAGACAGGCCACGCATAGTTGGTATTTCATGATTTAACAGGTTTAATGTTCCTGCAACAGACCATTTCTAACTATTCTGTTTGTGTCCCTGTGGCAACTCAACTTTTTTATTTTTAAATAATTTAAAAATCAATTGAATAAAGTTATTAGAGAGTATGGCCTATAACTGTACCTTGTATTTTAACTAATCTCCTATTTCACAGAAGAATATTTGTTACAAATAAAAGTTACATCAAATTTAGACCAGCGCTGTTGAATGCGCCACAGTTGACCAACCCAGAAAACTTGTTGTTTTAGAAGGAAATGATGGATGCTCTTATTTGTTTGGCTTTTAATTTTCATCGTATCTATCGGTAAAAATTTGATTTAGAGTAAATGAAAATTTAAGTGGAGGTGCTCTTGAATCTTAGCTATTTAAAAAATATTTTACTATATCTTGTGACTTTAAAAGTAATTTCAGCAGTTTAGCATGGAAGAAATTTCATGTTTGCTTTTCTAATAAATTATACATACAGCTTAGGGTGCTAGGGAAGATTTACTTGAGGAGTATACTCAATAGGCATGCACAGAAAAATCTATTTTGCCGTTTGGCTAGCCTTCTGATTTTATGTTAAAAACCTTTAATTTAATTTTCTCATTAATTTCTAAAGCTTGACCATGCACAAAATGAGCCAATATTAAGGGTGGCTTTTATGACGTTTAAATTGCATTTCCCCTCTTCTTTTACTCATTCATCTTAGGGAGAAAATTTCAAATTAAATAGGTTTAGGCATAAATGAGAGAGGAAACCAGAACCAAAGTAGTGGCACTTCCTGCTGAGAGTCTGATATTCTGTGAGCAGAATGCAACTTCTCTCCACTATTTTGCGATGAGAGGAGTGAAACTTGCAAAAGAAATTATCATCACATTTTCCAAAGAGTGTTTTCAATTAATTACCTTTGTCCCAGTCTTTTACAAGAAGTCTTAAAATTCATTTTCTGAACTCAAAAAATCTTTATCAGTGTGAAGGTCATTAATTTTAATTAAATGGAAATTTTTTATACTCATAAGAAAATGAAGATGAGTCTCAATAACTTTCATTAAATAAATAGAACGAATTAAAATTTGTAGTACATCTCTAGATGGATCTAAAATGGTCTCATCAAAGGCCTAACGCTGACAAGAAAGGAGAGCGGTGACTCTGTGGGTTACAGTAAAAGATGTACCCAGATTTAGAGAAAAATATTTGCAGAGCTGGTCCTTCAGTGGACTTGGCTCTCTATTATAACATCATTGTAGGGAAGTACAGCTGACATCGAGTTTAGAGGGTTGTTTAAAATAACTCATTTTCTATTATCATAACCTGTAGCTGTATAACTTTTGATAACTGACATAGTCTTTTGATATGCATCACCTCCTTTTGAGTAATGTACTAGGAACATATTTTAGACATAGATGTGCTAGATCATAATTCCTTCTCTGCTATTGGATGGCTCTTTTCTGGTTTGTTTGTTTGCTTCTTTTGTGATCACTTGGGGCCTCACCTATGTTAGGCAAACAACTCAGTCTACCACTGAGGTACATCTCCAGCTCTTTTAAAGTCTTGTTTGGAGACAGGGTCACTAAACTGGCCAGGCTGGCATGGAAATTGTGATCCTCCTACCTCAGTTTCCCAAGTAGCTAAATTACAGGTGTGCTCCACCATGTCTGGTTCACTTATTAGCTTTTACTGTAGGCAAATATCTTCAGTATCTTCAGACCTCACTAAAGTGGAAATGATAATTCCAAACTGGCAGGAAATGCTGTAAAATACTGTTTTAATTTATGAACATGGAATATATTTTCATTTATTTGTGTCTTCAATTTCTTTAATAAATGTTTTATGGATTTCAGTGCATATTGTTTTTAATTCTACTCTAAGAAGGATTGTTTTTCTTCATTTCCTTTCCAGATAGTT